>MVJL01008671.1:0-148214 GCA_002156465.1 Macrocentrus cingulum | reverse complement strand
CCACCCACCCTCTAAATACACAAAAAACACTCAACCTTATCTAGACAAACACAAAAACTGGCGTCTCCTTATCTCCCCCCCCTCCCCCCTGTCTCGCAGAATCCTACCCGATACTACTATTCGAGTTTAATAATTTTTTTTTCTCCATATTTATAGCTTGTTCTCGAAGATGGGACGGAAATCCTGTCTCGCAGAATCCTACCCGATACTACTATTCGAGTTTAATAATTTTTTTTTCTCCATATTTATAGCTTGTTCTCGAAGATGGGACGGAAATCTCAGAACCCGAAATTTTTCTCAATTTGCCTGCATCCGGATATCAAGGCCCACCAAGTTTATGGATAACACGAGCTGATGAAGAGTGGCAGACATTGCCCATGTTTGTGACAACAGTTGCAAATATCCATGCAGGACCCGCAAAAAATAATTCTGTGCAATCAACAGGGGTTATCGAAGATTTAAGGCAAGCCATTGTTCCATCGTCCGATATTCCTATCACCCCGAGCAGTCCTCATCATAGCAAAAACAATCGAAGAAGCAGTGTCGGACGCTATAAAGAAATTGGGGCTACCAGATGGTGAATATATGGTAAAATTCTCATAATACCGTGAAAAGTTATAGTTTCGGCTCATTATTCCATTCATTCGAGTTTAATAATTTTTTTTTCTCCATATTTATAGCTTGTTCTCGAAGATGGGACGGAAATCTCAGAACCCGAAATTTTTCTCGATTTGCCTGCATCCTCGAGTTTAATAATTTTTTTTTCTCCATATTTATAGCTTGTTCTCGAAGATGGGACGGAAATCTCAGAACCCGAAATTTTTCTCGATTTGCCTGCATCCGGATATCAAGGCCCACCAAGTTTATGGATAACACGAGCTGATGAAGAGTGGCAGACATTGCCCATGTTTGTGACAACATTAATAATTTTTTTTTCTCCATATTTATAGCTTGTTCTCGAAGATGGGACGGAAATCTCAGAACCCGAAATTTTTCTCGATTTGCCTGCATCCGGATATCATGGCCCACCAAGTTTATGGATAACACGAGCTGATGAAGAGTGGCAGACATTGCCCATGTTTGTGACAACAAATGCAAATATCCATGCAGGACCCGCAAATGGCCCACCAAGTTTATGGATAACACGAGCTGATGAAGAGTGGCAGACATTGCCCATGTTTGTGACAACAAATGCAAATATCCATGCAGGACCCGCAAAAAATAATTCTGTGCAATCAACAGGGGTTATCGAAGATTTAAGGCAAGCCATTGTTCCATCGTCCGATATTCCGTTGGTTTTGCTACAAGCCGAAGACGACGGCTCATTTTCAGTGCCCCAAGGAATGTCGAGTGCATTATCTGTTTCTCAGACATCAGTCAATGATGATGTTATCGAAGTTGCTACAAGCCGAAGACGACGGCTCATTTTCAGTGCCCCAAGGAATGTCGAGTGCATTATCTGTTTCTCAGACATCAGTCAATGATGATGTTATCGAAGTTGAACCAGCGGCGGAGGGTATCGCCGTTCCAGTAGCAGCAGGGCCTGTGGATGGAGTTCACGTGATAAATTCGCCACGCACTAATAAAAAAAAATACGACGGCTCATTTTCAGTGCCCCAAGGAATGTCGAGTGCATTATCTGTTTCTCAGACATCAGTCAATGATGATGTTATCGAAGTTGAACCAGCGGCGAAGGCTATCGCCGTTCCAGTAGCAGCAGGGCCTGTGGATGGAGTTCACGTGATAAATTCGCCACGCACTAATAAAAAAAAATGTTGAACCAGCGGCGAAGGCTATCGCCGTTCCAGTAGCAGCAGGGCCTGTGGATGGAGTTCACGTGATAAATTCGCCACGCACTAATAAAAAAAAAGTTTGATGCCTCTTTAATGGGATCGATTCCCACGTGGCATTGTCAAAGCATGCGAGGCAAAGACACGCCCTAATAATTGTGCACTAATAAAAAAAAAGTTTGATGCCTCTTTAATGGGATCGATTCCCACGTGGCATTGTCAAAGCATGCGAGGCAAAGACACGCCCTAATAATTGTGACATTCGTGCTATGGTAGTTGTCATCGCAGATTATCTGATGGAAGAATTGCACGATACTACGCGTGGTACCTGTGGGATAATTGCAAATTCTTTAATTGTGACATTCGTGCTATGGTAGTTGTCATCGCAGATTATCTGATGGAAGAATTGCACGATACTACGCGTGGTACCTGTGGGATAATTGCAAATTCTTTATGCCAAAAATATCCGGATACATTCAGAGATAGGGTTGGAGATCGCGTTCTAGGCTCTGGAAGCGAAACTCTTCAAAATCGAATATATTCGAGAATATATTTCAAAAAAAAGCCAATTGGTCCAAAAAAAGTTTCATTGAATTTAGATTCTGATGAAGAAAATGAAGTTAATCAACAAAAAAAGAGGCAAAAACGTTCTGCACAAGTTGACGAGTATGGGTGCGTTGAGTGGGAGCCAGCGCTGCCTCCAGGAGAAACCTCGGAGACTCAAGCTGTTGCCATTAAATATTTGAAAGACGACGCCATGAACTCGAAAAGGAATGAATCTGAAATCGCTTAGCGCTGCCTCCAGGAGAAACCTCGGAGACTCAAGCTGTTGCCATTAAATATTTGAAAGACGACGCCATGAACTCGAAAAGGAATGAATCTGAAATCGCTAAAGCATTCCAGGCAACTTATCCAACACTACGCATACAAATAAATCATCGAGAAATACCAATAGAGGCAATATTGGATGATTGGCCTTTATTACGAGAATCAAAATACTTCCTCAGTCATGCATCAAGATTATTGGGCACTGAACTCGATGCATCTTGGAGGGAGTGCAATATTGGATGATTGGCCTTTATTACGAGAATCAAAATACTTCCTCAGTCATGCATCAAGATTATTGGGCACTGAACTCGATGCATCTTGGAGGGAGGGTCTCACACGTTATGCCGTAGTCTATGACTACATGAAAAGTTATTGCTTGGATAAAAACAATCGTTATTGGGCACTGAACTCGATGCATCTTGGAGGGAGGGTCTCACACGTTATGCCGTAGTCTATGACTACATGAAAAGTTATTGCTTGGATAAAAACAATCGCACTGTGTCTCGTCTTTCTGATATCTTGGAGGGAGGGTCTCACACGTTATGCCGTAGTCTATGACTACATGAAAAGTTATTGCTTGGATAAAAACAATCGCACTGTGTCTCGTCTTTCTGAAATGCGAAAACTATTAAAAGAAGCAAGTAACAGTGCATCAACTCTGGCAATAAACACTCCTTTCATCACAGCGATCATCCCACTGGTAACTTTGTACTTTCTATGCGAAAACTATTAAAAGAAGCAAGTAACAGTGCATCAACTCTGGCAATAAACACTCCTTTCATCACAGCGATCATCCCACTGGTAACTTTGTACTTTCAAGAGAATATCGACCATCTTTATCAAATTGTTGATGTAAATATTACCTAATATGAAGATCATATAGTCATTTAATTAGTATATATCATTAATCAAACAAATTTATTTACAGGCAGGCGTAAGCAATGAAAATTTGGAGCGAACAATCGAAATTGTTACGTCCCACTGGTAACTTTGTACTTTCCAGAGAATATCGACCATCTTTATCAAATTGTTGATGTAAATATTACCTAATATGAAGATTATATAGTCATTTAATTAGTATATATCATTAATCAAACAAATTTATTTACAGGCAGGCGTAAGCAATGAAAATTTGGAGCGAACAATCGAAATTGTTACGTATATAGTCATTTAATTAGTATATATCATTAATCAAACAAATTTATTTACAGGCAGGCGTAAGCAATGAAAATTTGGAGCGAACAATCGAAATTGTTACGCCAGTTCTTGTGATTAAAGGTATTATAGACATTCTGTTCTTATTTTTGCAGCCTGTACTTATTTCATCACATAATTTTTCCAAATCTAGGATCATCATTGCACGATGCCAACCTGACTGCTGTCGTTTTTATTGAAAGGCATGCATTCATTCTTCTGTTCTTATTTTTGCAGCCTGTACTTATTTCATCACATAATTTTTCCAAATCTAGGATCATCATTGCACGATGCCAACCTGACTGCTGTCGTTTTTATCGAAAGGCATGCATTCATTCCCGTGGAAAACGTGAACCAAGGCTTCTTGATATTGTTTGAGGCATATTTTGTGTTTGGCTTGAAATATGCAAAGAAACTTTCTTCCACACTGGAATTTATCCAAAGGTAACAATTTCCTACAAATTTTGGCTAGTATCTCTTTATCCAATTGATAATAAATTGCCTATAATCTTATTTCATCACATAATTTTTCCAAATCTAGGATCATCATTGCACGATGCCAACCTGACTGCTGTCGTTTTTATTGAAAGGCATGCATTCATTCCCGTGGAAAACGTGAACCAAGGCTTCTTGATATTGTTTGCGGCATATTTTGTGTTTGGCTTGAAATATGCCAAGAAACTTTCTTCCACACTGGAATTTATCCAAAGGTAACAATTTCCTACAAATTTTGGCTAGTATCTCTTTATCCAATTGATAATAAATTGCCTATAATTTTTCCAAATCTAGGATCATCATTGCACGATGCCAACCTGACTGCTGTCGTTTTTATCGAAAGGCATGCATTCATTCCCGTGGAAAACGTGAACCAAGCCTTCTTGATATTGTTTGAGGCATATTTTGTGTTTGGCTTGAAATATGCCAAGAAACTTTCTTCCACACTGGAATTTATCCAAAGGTAATAATTTCCTACAAATTTTGGCTAGTATCTCTTTTTTTGTGTTTGGCTTGAAATATGCCAAGAAACTTTCTTCCACACTGGAATTTATCCAAAGGTAATAATTTCCTACAAATTTTGGCTAGTATCTCTTTATCCAATTGATAATAAATTGCCTATAAATATGTTGCAGGGCGATTTTGGATATAAATCCACCTGGGAGTTCAAAGGCGAATACTGGTACCAAACGAAAGTCGGCAGTGTCGTTTGATCGAAAAGTCAAAACTCTATGTGACAAACTTGGATATAAATCCACCTGGGAGTTCAAAGGCGAATACTGGTACCAAACGAAAGTCGGCAGTGTCGTTTGATCGAAAAGTCAAAACTCTATGTGACAAACTTGAGAAATATCGTGAAGTATTGGAAGTATTGGAAGAGAATTCAAATTCGTAATTAAGCTCGATGAACAAAGTACGATATAAAAAAATCTTGGTTATACGTATGTGTTTTTGTTTATGCAGTTCTATTCTAAATTCGTAATTAAGCTCGATGAACAAAGTACGATATAAAAAAATCTTGGTTATACGTATGTGTTTTTGTTTATGCAGTTCTATTCTGGGTGATTGTTATGAAAAAAATAATAATGTATTACCATTTGTATGTAATTGTGACTCCAAGGTGTTTTATTGTTCGTAAGTATGGCACGAAGAAAATTTTTACAGAAAATTTACTGTTAAATAATAATGTATTACCATTTGTATGTAATTGTGACTCCAAGGTGTTTTATTGTTCGTAAGTATGGCACGAAGAAAATTTTTACAGAAAATTTACTGTGGCTTACAATTGCTGTTACGTTATGAATATTGAATGAAAGTTAATAGGTTGTACCTATTATTATTTTTTTTTATATTTAATATTCATTGTGTAGCGGAAAAATTGTATAACTACAGTAATTTTTCTATAGAAAAATTTTCATGATGTCATATTTACAATAGTTGTTTTCAAAAATTACCCTGCATGATATTCTTAAATTAGAATACGCACATTAAATACACATGACAGTGTTGTAAAATTACAAAACAACCATTTTCAATTTTTGTGATACGGTATTGTAAAATTGCAATACACACATTGTAAATACATGCTACAATGTTGTAAAACTACAAAACAACTATATTCAATTTTTGTGATACAGTATTGTAAAATTGCAATACATTTTTCATAAATTCAAGTAGTGGTATTGTAATTTTGCAGCTCTGCGGCATTCAATATCTAGGGATGTATTTATAAAATTAGGACACTATTATTGTGAAAATTTAGAAGTTGGCGTATTCCAAATTTAGTATTTATTTGCATTGGATATTTGCTTCCATTGCAAGTTTTATAAAATTACCATAGATATTTTTTACAGTGAAAAAATACTGGATTCTAGTAAATAGTGTCATAAACAAAGATTCTAAATAACTGTACAATAAAACCTTTCCACAGTAAATACATAACGATAAAAAATTCAATATATCACATCATAAAAAGAGCACAATACTTTCGACCAACAAATAATATAATTATATAGTTGTCAGAAGAAACAAGGCAATACTAGAGGCTTTGTTCAAGGTTAACACGAGCCACCTGTCAAGTGATTATAGAACGGAAATGACTAAGATTTTTTCCCAACTCATTCAATGCATGACGAGTACAAAATTTCGTTAACGCTTGAAATAATCTTACTAATTATTTATAATTGGGCATCATCGCTAAATTCGTATAAAACTTTAGCTAACAAAAGTTATTTTTCAAGTATAAATTTATTCCGAAACACCTATATTAATATTTAATAAACAAAAACGTTACTCCAATTGAATCATATAAGGACTAGTGAATAATGGCATATAACTAGGTTCCTGCGGTTGTTGCTCTAGGACGATCTTCACGTCACAACAGCTGGAGGAGCTTGAAGCTGCTTTTAAGGAGGCACACTATCCAGATGTGTATGCCCGGGAGATGCTTAGTCTTCGAACTGATCTACCAGAAGATCGAATACAAGTGAGTCTAAATTAAATCATATATTCTGAACCATCAAACATTTTTAGACGTATATATAACGGCATATTTACTGAGACATTTCTTGCTTGTATATACCTATATGCGACAAAAAGTGGGATAGCTATTTTATCAGAAATAGACTCTGAGAACTATTGAATATTATTTTTTCTAATGGAGTAACCGTCAAATAGACTCTTTGTATAAATATAATCAATTTATTTTTCAAAATTGTCATATTTTCTGTTTATACCACTTCACGCGCCATATCAGGATGACTTTTAACGGCGGAAGACAAAACGCGCGTACACAATAACAGGGTGTGCGTTGTGTAAATGTGAATATATGTATACATAAGTATGTATATATATACTTCTGATGCGGCCATTGCCGGATGGGTGCGGTTCTGCCAGCCAATCAGATCTGTGGTTCATCCATGCAGCCAATCGGATTCAACCTTCGCCTCCTTCTTTGTTTCTGGTGGAACAGTTTATTCAATGTAGCATCACAAAGATGTATATTGCTGCATGGAGGGGGCGAATAATCGTTAACGCGTATATCCTTTTATGGGGTCAGTGAATTCTATATTCCATGCGCTTTTCCCTTTTTCCTAAAATACTTATCAACGCTGTATCCCTTATTTTTCATTAATGCTGACAGTGTCTATATAGCAGCAGTATAGTTTAATTGTGGAACTATTTTACTTTTAACTTTTTCTGTGGTACATTTAATTGTACAATTAATTAATTATTTTAGTGGTCATTAGAGGCAATTATAATCTTCGAAAATACCGCTCTTTCTATAATCCTTAGAAGATATGAGCTTTTTAAAGCATTTATAGAGCTTTTGATGCCTATATGTAATCTGACTGATGTTGAAACTTATATAATACCCTTCTTGTTATATATATTTTTTAAACTCTATTAACACACAAATAATTGCTGAAGTTGCCACTTTGAAAAAATCTCAAAAAATTGTTTTGATATCCAACTAATTATTGCATTTTGAAAATTGTTTATTTTTACGAAAAAATAGTTTTATTGCTATTTATTATATATATAGACATAATGTTACTCATTTTAAAATAGCGATCTCTCGTAACATATTGTGGAAATCAATTCTACATGTGGCGTATACGTTCAACGGCAGTAGTAACAGCCATGGCGCTGTATGTGGTCAGACATCGGTTACTCATACTACTTGATGATCGAGGAGTTTTGATGTATACAGCCAAGATATCGAAAAACACCCGCGTAAAAAGTATATATTGAAATTATACTTGCACAAAATTAAATCCGTATAAATATACCTCCATTCGCGAGAAGTATTTCTTGGGAAATAATTGAAAATTGTCCGAGTTAAATGCGATTTTTTAGCTTGATGGCAGTATCGCACGTGGAAGACTAATCACTATTAAAGTCACCTTGTCATGTATAAATGTATTTGTATATACACTCGCGTGTGTCACTCTGAAAAAGACCGAGAGATTGTCGGTCCCCCGCTGTGGAATTAATCGAAATGTCTGCTGCAGATTTCTACAATGAATGTTTGAAAAAAATTTTATTTCATTACTAAATTGGTAGTCTGTCAAACCTTATATACTTAACAGAGATTTATTAATTCTATATACCAACTATATTATATATAAAAAGACTGAATTATACTCTTCATAAAATAAATATGATGCCCTTCACCGATTAATTCATGTTATTATGTATCCTCGACGATATTTACACCTTCCAACAACAACCTATTAATTTACATATCCACAAAAGTCTATTTGTTGTGGCATTGTAAGAAATTTTGCAAAAAACTGAGTTACTATACCATAAATTTTGCTTTTATGGTTTTGATTTTATTATCAATATTATTGCATTATTTGAGGAAATCTGGGGCAAAATAGGATGTTAATCGATGACACATATATAGTTAATCGATATTTGTCGATGTATTATTCATGATTGAGAATTTATTATATAGAGTTGAGCAAATTAAAATGGAATTACAGGATTACGCATCAAGTCATTCTTCTTGACGCGTTAATCCCAATGCATCACCAGTGCCAAGTTCTCTAACAAAGGGTCATGGGGACACGCAACTTATCCCTTATTCAGTTGAACGAGTACCGAGCAAAACACGTCTTCGGGACGAGACCCATGAATTTTCCGGCGTGCGAATGATCGAATGATCGTTGGCTCTCTCGACGGCATCGCCACTGACAATATCATGGTACAAAGGGATGTGGCTTTTGACTCCCTTTTATGAGGGTGAAATCATTCGACCCTTCACACATTTATTATTTATATTTAGCTGTATCTTCTACTCTTGACTTTGCCACAAGTCCGTTTCGATCATTTATATTACATATTTCGAACAGGTTCAGTCATAGAATTTCGACTCATAAATTATACACTTTATCTTATCACAGTTTTTATTCAATTACTCACTATTATTTCTGTCATATCAGACTTTGAAAATTATATTCGAATTAATTAAAATATAAAAATAAAATTATTTACAAATGCAAAGTACAAAAATTTGAGTTATATTTTGCTCGAGATTGATAAATTATAAATGTTTTTTGATATTTATTTGGAATTTCATGCATCTGATTGATTTTTTTTTTTTACATACTCATGGGAAAAAATAAATTACGCATCGAGATCTGCAAAATTTAATATCATCAGTGACCAAATATAAATCAAACTTCTCTTCTCGGTTCATGAATTCCCGCAACATCCATGACGCATGTCGTAATTTGGATGTCGATGATCATTGCCTGTAAATTGTAATAAATGTTCTCATGTGGGAGTACGAGATTAAATTATAATACATTATCCTTGACGAAATAAATCTGAAATAATGCTATTACACTTGGTGGCACAGAGTCGGCGACGTGTGCCACGCCTTTAACTCGAGACAATTTTCATGATTTAATAAAGCGGACAATTTATTGGCATCAAAACGCCCTAAAATAAAATTTAAAAAATCGATATTTCTCTGAACAATTTGATTATTAATAAGATGATTTGTTTTCTTTCAAATTATTGCCATCCAAAAAAACATAACAATACATTTTGACATGTTTCGTACAATTTTTAACACATTATTATCTATTTTTATATATAGTAACAATCTATTCAATATGTAATCGACAAATAAATCGCTTTAAAAAATTAAGTTTAGCAATAAACGTTTATAATAGATTGAAAAAGTTTTACAGATATTTTTATAAACCAACAAAAATTTATCATTAATCCAAAAAAATAGTTAAAAATGACAAACTTTTTTGCAATTATTATTAAAAACTCTTTTTTTATAAAGATCAGACTCGTTTTTTATAGGATTCTGGTGAGTAGAAATATTTCTAATTATAATTAAAAGTGTGTCAATTTAAAATATGTGCTATGAGGTCCTGTGTATATTTTAGTCAAACTTTACGAATTAATTTCTTCACTCACAGACGAGAAATCCTTTTTGAAATTTCACTAATCGGCTAAAAAATATAATTTAAAACTGATATACAAATTTTTTTATATACAATTTTTTATTAGTTGACCCCCACGCCAGTATACAACCTGAAGTTAGTCCTCGGATAGAGCTTGTCTGACCATACGTGAGAATTTTGGCTGTATCTACTACCGCTGAATTTTTTCGCGAAGAGTGCATGCAGTTGTCGAAAAAACTCTTATTATTTTTTGCCGGGATATCGCCGAAAATATCACTGTTGTAATCTCTTGGTATAGACGTTATATCGCGGTCTACAAACGGTAAATTAATAAAATCCAAAGAATTTCGTCTAAAACTATTTTTTCAAGATAACAGAATATTCGATTGTCTTTAAAACATAAGATTCCTCAAGAATACAATACAATTATTAACCGGTTGTTCAGAAAATCTGTATAGGTATATTGATGAGGCGAGATCATTAAAGTCGAATATATGCGTCTACCCCATTAGAGGACACGCAAGTGTCTTTTGTCATTATGCTCTTACACGTGGCGCATCACAGCTGGATACCGTAAGACCCCAATGGTTCATCTATCTCAGAATCATTTATTTGCTAACTAGAAAATAAGGGACTATATTGCGTGTATGACAAACTTATCCATTATAATGATATAGAAGATTTTACTAAAAAAACTCAAAAATGTCAAATTGTTTTCTTCATTTAAATGACGAAAAACATGTAAAATCCATTGGCCCAACAGCGCAAACTTGGTCGGCTCGATCGGAGCGAAAATGACGATTTCCGCTCCGCTTGTACAATATTTTGCTTCCGAGTAATTCTCGGGTCAGGGCGAAAATATTCGTTTTCGCTCCGCTGTCCATAAATAATTTTGTTGATCAAAAAAAAAATTTGATATTCTGAAATTTTAAATATAAAACATATCCTCCAACTAAATGTTATTTCTAAAATTACTAGGGCGCATAAAAATTTGTTGTATAAAAAAATTTTTTTTTTTTATCTGGATTAATAGAGTTAATTATTTTTAAATGGGTGGTTTACAACCACCCGCATCCCTATATGAAATAGGAATTTCACTTTCATACATCTTCTCGTTAACGACCTCCTGTGGATCGATGAACACGTGGCGTTCCGAGCAGTTTTACGTTTAATGATGCGACTCGGCGAAGCAGAAATATATCGACAGTTTATCAGATATATAATTATCAGTGTATATATTTATACATCACCTATAGCTAAAACCCTAACTATTTATATACCCAATGATGAAATGAATATACTTTTTTGTACATTTTTACCACATTAGTGTACAATAAAAATCCACAACCACTAATGAACACATAGTAATTATTAATAATATTGAAAAACATCATAATTAAGAATTTCATCATTAATATACACTCCGAACACTGTATATATATATAATGATTATAAATGAAGGTATATACATAGATATATACAAAAGTGTTTATCCTCTGAATGGAATACAGAAGAATATGTCGAGCGCTCAGTACAAATAAGCACGAATCGCCTGGAGCCGGGGCGTGTACTAATTTATGGTGACAATGATAAAGTCACAGGCAGAATTGAAACGTAATTTGAATGAATGAAAAACCCACGTTGTCCTGTCAATTTACTTTGCCACCCCAAAATTATTTTCTCACTATAATTTCTATACCGTATTTTATTATTATGAAACAGCCTATTCCGTATATATACATATTAAAATAAAATATTTTTTAGAGAAATGAAAAATTTTAATAAATATATCTCAAGAAAAAATGATGCCATCACGTGGATAATCCGATGAATCATTGGAATTGAAATTTCCTGAATATATAATTTAACAAATTTTTTTCTTAAACTGATAACATTACATCAATTTTTGCTAAACAACATTTTTATAAGACAATAGACTTTTTAACTTATTTGCCAATATAAATATATGTGCAAATTGTGCGAGAGAATAATTGCAATAAAAAGAAACAAAAAAATGACAATTGCATGGTACTATAATAAAATGAATACTTTACAAAAAATGTGCAATTTATGGCTTTGAAAATATGCAAAAAAAAATATTCAAATTTCACACAAAGCTCGGTGATGTATTTGTTGCAAAATAGGAAGAAAAATTTTTTTCCACTCGGTTGAAGAATATCACAATGAAAAATAATAATAATACAGTATAACTAAACGACGAATGTCAAAGGTCTGGTTTCAGAATCGCCGAGCGAAATGGCGTAAAACTGAAAAATGTTGGGGAAGGAGTACTATAATGGCAGAATACGGACTATACGGTGCAATGGTACGACACTCACTTCCGCTTCCAGAAACTATTCTCAAAAGTGCCAAAGAGAACGAATCCGTGGCACCGTGGTTACTCGGTAAGTTTTTAAAATTATTATACAAATATTTATCATAAAAAAAATATATATATACATATTATATATATATTTATAAATTTGAAGAGAATGTGCAAAATTCAAACGAACAGAAATAAATATTATATCTAACAAAACAATGATCATACAAAAATGACAAATTTTTATTTTCTGTCCGTCTCTATCAGCACAATCGTCTAAGACAAGCAGCATTAGTCAAGATTTCGAAATTAATCAAGAACTGATTGACTGTGGCCCCGCAGGGATGCATCGGAAGTCCATTGAGGCAGCGGAGCATCTCAAATCAGGTGGTGAGGACAGCGGAAACGATCATGCTGGCAGCAGTGGTAGTCCTAATCATAATCGTCACCAAGGAGGGCCCACAAGCTCCGAGAGCGGCCAAGAAAGTCAAGACGGAATTGGGGGACCTTCTCCAACAGGTATGCATAAATATTATACCATTTTTTCTCAATAAATGCCATAATTATAACTTGTAAAATACATGCCATACTTTTATAAGTATATTAAAAAGTTTTCATCGAAAAGAAATTCAAACAAAACATTGAAATAAAGAATTCTATTGATTCTGCTTTAAAAAGTAAATTAAAAAAAATATATTGTTATTTTATATATGAAATAAATTTTAGTCTTTAAACATAACAGCTTTTATTAATAGTTACAAGAAAAAAATTTTTTATATATACTTTTAAGATGTTGGGATTTTTAGAAAATTTATTTTAAAAAACTACAATTTTCCACAGGCATTGTTCAAGATACAGAGCAACTTAGAAATGAGAGTATCGCATGTTTGAGAGCAAAAGCCCAACAGCACCAACTACAATTGAGTTTACATCCAGCTGGCAGCTCTACGAATAGTAATTCAGCAACAACAGGAAGTACGTCATATCCAACTGGACCTCCAGCAACTACGCTGCATGCTTCAGTTTGATTCACAAAAATCTGAATGAATTCTCCGACGTTTTTACCGTATGTACTATAAGTTTCCGGATTATAGTAATCGGCAGTCGTTCCGGTTATTCGAATTACCTGATATACATTGAGCTTATCCGTTCAATTTCCGCTAATAATGGCGCAATATCCGGACGCAGTATTCCTCTTTACGGAAACAACAATACGAGACAATTTGTGATGTCATAATGCATTTAGTCTTGACATTTGAGCAACGAATTACTTGAATAAAAAGTAAAACGATTGTAATGTAGTGTTTTCTTAGTTTTTTTTTTTATGCCTAATCAATCGGTGCAATGAAAACCCAATTTAAAAAACAAAAAATCCAATAAAACAAGTATTTAAAAAATTGCAAGAGAACGGCCTAGAATAATTTTTATTACATGTAACGTCATTATTGAGTAGCCTATAGGCAGCAATGAAGAGTAATAACACATTCAAATGTATAAAGTATTGATATTTTTTTTACACTACTATGAGATGAAATACCTTTATTATTAAATTGAAATTAGACACTTTTTATTAATCATTTAAATCTTCTAAATTGGCATTTTGTTGCATGATAATAATTTTGTTTTTTATTATACATATACGAAAACTGAAGAATTTTACGAAACGATACAGTGATTATTTGAATAAATACTTTGAATATTTTATCCAGCACGCCATTAATATCAAAAAAGAATCGAATAAACAAAATAATTTTAAATGATAGTTGTACAACATTATTCAGATAATAAAACTTAATGATTACATTTTAGAGTAGGTGTACTAAATTGTGGAATGATTTCAATTTGCGTGAATTCTGTCAGATTTAATCTCAAAAAATTATTGTTTATTGCCAGTTATCAATGAATTTGTCATTATTAATGATTCCTTAATTATTGATTACTAATTAATTAATTAATTAATTAATAATTCATTATGGAAATTTGATTCTGTGTTGAAATTAAATATTGTATACGCTCAAAATGCAAATAATTTTCACTGTGCTGTTTCGTAAAATTGGTCACAATTCCCATATGGTTTCTAATGAATTTGTATAATCAAACTGGGCCTATAAATAATAATTATTCACATTCCAATAAAAAAAAAATCCGTTATAGAAGTGATAAAAAAAAAACGTTATTTGATTATCAATGCAGTGTATAGAAAATTCATGATCATTCATTCCTTCACTGTCATTTATTCCATGCAGATTATTTTTAATGAAATATTATACAATACGAAGATGATTAATGTTCTGTTACAAATCTCCAATTGCTAATGGGATTTGAATAATTCCTTGGGAACGTCGCAATTACAGAACAAGTGATGAAGGGATAAAAGAATGATGAGTTAGAGCTCTGAAAATTCTGATATGCTTATATTGTCTGTCATTTTTATTCTCAGGTAAACGACACTCATTTTAACAATTTACTAAAATATTTTACGGTGAATCTATTCTGATGCTGTCAATCGACTGATTTATCTAGAACACAAAAAAATACTTTGCAATGTTGTAAAATCATAGTGAGTATTTATTATTTTTACTTCTTCATGAAATATGACCTCAGGTAGATAAGATTATATATAGTGTTTCAATCAACAACAAAAAATTACATACAAATTTTGATTGATAATATACTTGCTCATTCAATGAAATGATAAAATACTTTTTACTTAATGATAAAAAGTAAAACATACAGCTTTTAAGATACTTAATAATCGCGCAAAATATTTCTATAGTATTGCGATAAAATTTCTTCACCTAGAAAAAAAATTATTTTATTTTTCTCTTGATCAAAAAAAAAACTTTTGTATTAAGCGGCCCAACTACTTACTGCATATACTTAAATTTTGAATTTTTATCAAATTTCATGTGGTTTTTTTCTGCTTAAAAAAATCTATTTTTTCAAATATCGTCAAATAGCCGACAATATTCTGTTTTTTTTTTTAAATGAAAAATTTAGTTTATATAAAAATAAATATACCACCAAAGTTAAAGTACTGAACAAATTAATGAACATACTATATGTTCGAAATAATGTTAATCTATTAACAATTGCGATTGAGGTAACAATCAATAATCAATGAATACCCATTTGGCTAGTTTATGAATAATATTCAACAGCGACCTATCATGAGCATAGTTATTTTTGTTAATAAAAAATGGCCTCTAGCTGGATATTCAATGTCAATATAAAATCATTGATATATATGAGTATCGATGGTTTGCATTAATTAATGAGTACATACTTATTGAATTTTCGTAATGGGAAATAATCTTTAAGAGCTGTTGTAACTCCTATTCTATGCAGTTAGTTAAATCGATGTACTTAACAAGTAAAAAATTCCTACGATATAAAATCATCATTGATAAGAAAGCTATATGAAATCTTTTCTACCTGGTCTAAATAATTTATAAATGTATATGAATATTTTTTACGAATAATTTTGCGCACTGAAGGGAATTAATGAATTAATTTAATCAGAATAAGGTGAATGGAATGATGAATGAAAAAAAAAAAGAAAAAAAAAAAAAACAGAACAAAAATGCGTTTTTACTGATTGAATAATTTAAGAGTTTCTACTTAATACGAAAAATTAATTACTTGGAAAATTGTCATAAATGTACGATAAAAATTAAGAATGAAATTGATTTGTGTAAATGACGTGATTGTGAAAATTTGTGTACTAAAAAGTTTTTAAACGGCGATTGATATAATTAAGTACTTACAAGATGAAACTGTTGTGAAATGTGCAATATATCGACATAAGTAATTTGAATAAGATATAATATCATTTAATTCAATGGACAAGGTGCGAAGTAAAAATGTGATCAAGTCGTGTGTTGACAGAACATTATTAAAATTATCATTTCTGTGCTTAATACATCGTTTTTTATCAATGTATGGCTCAAATAATGAAATGGATCTTTTTTTAGCACCACTAAATACAAATATAAGCACCTACAATTTTTCGGGAACTGTACATAAATACATGAATAATAAATATAAATAAATACGAAATAATATGAAATAAATACACTAGTGTATGTGATATTGCATGCAAAT
Organism: Macrocentrus cingulum; assembly: GCA_002156465.1. NCBI lineage: Eukaryota > Metazoa > Arthropoda > Insecta > Hymenoptera > Braconidae > Macrocentrus > Macrocentrus cingulum. The sequence continues at coordinate 131,550 of MVJL01008671.1, read as the reverse complement.
CAATATTTCTCAAAATGGAATGCCGTTTTTTGTCATCACTTTATGCCCAATATTAACTAATTAATCATTTTTATTCGTACTTCAGTTCCAAAATTAATTCATTTATTTTCTTTAACAAATTTTAAGTGAATAGTTCCATTTTTTCGTTTGATCATTTAGAAAATTGTTTTAATTATAGCTCTACAAGAGTGCTAAAAAAAATATGGAACCGTCGGAAAATTTTGCATCATAAATTCTCACTAATGAACACAAATTTCATGTCCATTTAAATTTTGTCTTACACTCTCTTCCTCTCTCTCTCTCTAATTATTTCCGAGAAATCCCATAATTTAGTCAAAATAATATTTGTTGAAATAAATTATAAGGTAAACTAATTATATTGAAGATGCGAGGTAAAAGCAATCTTGAATTTACTCAAAATCTCAACAAATAAAATTAAAAATCGACAGCTTGTTGATTTATATAACATACTATAGAGGCGATAAGTAGTATTTTAAAAAAGTATTTCTAAACACTGTCATTTTAGTAGTTTTATATGTTAATTTTTTTATAATAGAGAGAAATAACTCGAAGTTTTAAATTGCCGAATTTTTAATTTTTATGACTAAGAACGATATATTTTTAACGGATTTAAAAAAATCAATATTTTTCAGGGACAAAATTATTTCAGACGTATTTTTAAAACGTTAAAAAAGTATCCTCTCATCAAAATTTAAGGAAAATTTATTGATATCTATAAAATCATTCTTCTTAAATTCGATTTCTAAGCCATATACTTGATAATGGGTTAAAAAACTCGACGTAATCTACCTGAAAATCTAAAAATTCGATAAATTTTTTTTGTAGATGAATTATGTATTTATAGAGATTTTTTTATTCCATATAAAATTATTTAGTGATTTATTAAGAACACCGTGCCAACAATTTTCAATCAATTTGTTTTAAATGTGTATAATTTATTGACGATTGTCGTCACTTCTAAATCACTGGAATAATTGGGTGATTTTTAACCGTCAACATTTATCAATAGAAATATATATTAAACAATGAAATACATATACATGTCTATACTGCATTAACAAATATTAAATTACAGAATAATCTTCAAGTAAAGTTTCGCCAAAATGTGTGACGACATAGTCGTGGTAGTAGACCATGATACAGAGAGGTTGGCCAATAATCAAGCTCGACCACACTACGATATTACCCCAACGTGCGCCAAATCTCCGTTCGACATCTTTGCTTATGAAGGACAAAGGAATCTACAAATATATTAATCAATTATAACTATTACAAGAGAAGATATCCAACTAAATTATGACTAATATATCTACGTTTACATTGGGCTAGAAATATAATTGTTTATTAATTTAGTTTTCAACTGATTTGGTTATTACTATATCACAGATTATGATACAGAATTTAAGGGATTGTGAAATTTTAATTTTAATTGTAACCAAATCATAAATTATTATTGATGGTATTGTAAAACGTGAGTAAAAATACTATTAGACACTGTTTCGAGTTATAAATATCACGCCAACCTTTTTAAGAACCCGAGATTTATTTAACGAATACTAAAGTTTTCTTCTTCCCGACTATAACATACTTTACACAATCCTAAGTTATGTATCATAGGTCTAGACCAAGATTCAGAATTTAGAATTAAACAATTAAATCGCCATAGTATAATCAAATAATAAAATATAAGGAAAGAGAAAATCATCTATATGTAAATATATCTTACCTGACCCATCATTCCTAAGAATGCCCAAATTTTAAAGGTTTTTAGTGGAATACTGACGAGATATTCATGGAAAAAGGCACTAATGAAGAATACTGTAACACTAGCAGTATTTTTCCCGTAGCCCATTTCAACTATCGGTATATATAGATGCCTAGAAAAGAAAAAATGATTAAATCATAATAATAATAGTAGTAATTATTCCAGTGAATAGAATACAACATCAATTTGAATCCGGAATTTTTTCTGTTCAATGGTACGGTTACTATCTCAAATAAATTTAAATGATATTATTTACTATGTTTTTTTACCTTAAAGCCCACCGATGGACTGGCATATTCCATGTTCTCCAAAAAGTTTCAATATTATTTGCATTCCACCAGTCGCTGTAGAAATTCCTGTCAGCAAAATGTAACAGCTCGCCCATAAGATTTAAATATGAGTGGAACGATAGATAAAAAAAACACAACCACATTAAATGATTAGGGATCTGTAAGAATAAAAAAATAAAATTACTGTATTACAGTATAAAAAAAACTCTACTTCACAAAACCAAACTTTCATCACGCAATAAAACACGTGTGTGGCTCTGCTCGTAGCTCAAAACAATAAATAATAACTTAAATAAATATTAATCTGTATATTATTAAAAATTAAAAATCACTCTATTGCTTATGATTGCTTCTTATGAATATGAACTTTATCAACGCAGAAACTGGGTCGTTTATAGTTCTTAATTCTACTCACATACGTAATATATAATCACTGCTCATAAATAATTTTTGTCTTTATTATTTTATAAAGCATTATTGGTTTTTTCATTAAAAAAATATCCAAAGCTGCACGCCATATTTCATAGGAAATGATAATCAATACTTCATTCTACATACGAAACGTTCAGAAAAATTTAATGACTTCCATGTTGTATTAATAAATTCCGTAATATATTGAGAATTAGGTGAAAATCGAACAAACTACAATTTTTTCGTAGAATATAATATACATGAGTAACATTTCCAGCAAAGAGAAAAAAAGTATTTGCAGTTTTATTTCCTTATTTTGTCGCGAAATGAGTCGTTACCTTCCATTTCTACATTTATATCGTGTTTAATCATGTAATGAGATAATAATTATTTTAAATTATAAGTAATCTAAATTTTAATTTCTAAAAAGATACTTATTATGTGTATTTAAAATTACAGGAAAAAAGATAATTTGCTTGGAAACAGTGGATCCGACGCGAAATTGGGTTTGCTTATTTCACAGTGTCTAAATACGGTGGGTCTATGGTCGTATAATCCTAGATTTTTCAGTGTTAAATACATCATATCTGTGACACTTATAAGTTTAGCCGTTGCAGCATCTTTAGCTGGATGTTTGTTTAAATCCGACAACAATGAAAATTCATATTCAATATTTTCTTCAATTATTTTCATTCAATTTTTTATCGAGCATTGTGTATTTAAATTAAATATGGAAAAAATGCAGTTTTTATTTCAACAAATGCAGAATAATTGGAGCAATTTAAAATTTTTCAATCGACGACAAAAGTACGTTATACATCAATATAAACAAAAAGCAAAATTTTATGTCTATACGATTGTTTTCATTGCCTGTTTTGGTACAGTAGGTATGTGGTATTTATAGTATTATTAAAAGTTCTTTGAGTATCGAAAAAATAGGATAAAGTAACGCAGCTTTGCACAATAAATTCACGCTAATACAAATGACTTTCGATTCAATTCAATTTTATTTTATTCTCTCTTATTTTCACCAAGATCTTACTTATTTTTTTTCCCATTTATTCGTTGCTCAAGGATGTACTCACGTAATTCAAATAGTTTAATAAGTTCAATTGCGTTACTTATTGTTCCATTCGCAATTTACTTATTTTGCAGGTTCTATAGTGTTTCCGAGTTTAACAACATTATTCTTCAACGATTATGTTGAAATAATATTTTTAATAAAGACTTTTTCATCCATTTTCGCACTAATTTCCAGTGCAAGCATCGCATGCTTTATTACACTGATGATTTTCCATTCGTGCGGACAAATAGAATTACTTTGTGAAAGAATCAAAAATCACAAAGGTGAATTGCGACATAAATGCAACGAAAAACGAACCGAAAACTTTATTCGATCAACCAAACTACATTGCTGTTGTTTGAAGTGTATTGTCGATAAACATAATTCACTAGTAGAGTAAGTATCTATTACTATTGACAATTATCATAATCATTGTAATTAATTCATAAATTTTTTCAGTTATGCAGAGTTATTAAACGACAGTTTACAAAGTTTTATGATGCTTCATTTAGTAATAGATACTATTGGCGCGTGCTACTATGGCTTTCAGATTGTTAAGGTAAATATTTGAAATCGTATAACGTAAATTCAAATTATAACTTCGATCTTTTCAGTGCTATCGGGAGAGTAATATTTCAATAATGATATGCAACATCATAAACATTGCGTACATAATTCCGATATTCTTAGTCTATTGTATTCTCGGTGAAGAATTATTACAAAAGGTATTGTAATACAATCAAATGGGGCAAAATAGGACCCAAGAGGCAAAAAGGGCTACTTGTAAAAACGAGTCAAAAATTTGTTTTCCATTGCGTCAACTATAATTTTATTCTAACTATGATCAAGCTTTTACGCCGCTTTGACACTTTTGTTAGTTAAAAATCATTATTATCTTAAGGGGCCCATTTTGCTCTCCTCCTTCCCTCCCCTCTCTTCCCATCCCTTCCATTCCCGTACATTTCTGCAGTGAAATGTTTACGAAATTACTATTTTCATAGAACTTAAAAATTGGCAACGAGGTATACAACATTAAATGGTACGATTACAACACGAAATATCGAAATTCACTTGGAATGATTATTAATCGCGTGAGACGTCCAATGAAAATAACGGCAGGTGGATATTTCACAATTTCACTTGAATGCTTTAAAAAAGTAAGAATTTACCAAAGATAAAGAAAAATAGACAGAGTTAAAAAAATATTTTGATTTTAGTGGGCTATAGACGTAATCGAATATCTATCGGTCCTTGCAGCGGTAATGTCACGTCTTTGACAACAAAATCAACAAATACCTTCTTAGGGCTGACTGGACCAAAATTTCCATCAATCCTTTTACCCGGGAACGAAGAAGCCCAGAAGATTCTTCTACTCTCTCTCTCTCTCTCTCTTCCGAATAATTAATGCATAAAATTTTCTAAACGCACGATTTTTTTAAATATGTACTATTACTTCATGACTTACCGCTAGTTTAAGGAGTCTTTCAATCGCTTTAGCAACGTCCATATTCTGAAAGAAGAAAACAAATGTTAAAGCATCAACCAACCTTGCATTTACATAATTCAAACAAAAATTTTCGCGTCACTGTAAATAGGACTACATATTATAATTTCTCAAAGATTATATCTGCTTACTGAAAATGGAATCAATGAATTTTTTACTGATGGTATCATCCATTGCTGGGCAAGAGACATTACCACTTGACAACCAATAAAAACTTCGAATATTCGTTTCATCAAAAATCTGCAAATGAGTACAATGGTATTATTCAATCTTTACCACTAGAATTTATTTCCTCGTGTTTCGCTAAACAAAATCCATTTACCTCTTTCGAATCCTCTCAGTTCTTGGAAAATTCAATTCATAGCAAAGCGTCGGAGCGAAGATATAGTAAAGTAGATCACGGAGATAAAGATTGTCCGGATATTGGACCAGCTTTGAATAATTTTTACTGTCATCACTGCCATTACTATTTTCATGTGTCAAAGAGGCTGCAATGAAGATAATGAATACTAAGAAACTGTATAAAATTATATTTTCAAGCATTCTAAGCATTGTTATATTAGCCAATCGGAAGAATTATTTTCTCAACCGCAAAATACCCGAAGAATAAACTTACAATTCTGTTTTAATATCAAATCACCGAAATTTACTCACATTGCATATTACTAAACGACAATGATTGTCGTCTCATTCGACCAGAAATGGATGTATTCACTAAACTTTGACGACACCACATGTTTACTTGAACGTAAGACCACAGTTTGAGGAAGAGGATCGCGTACAACATGCAGACATACATCGCTCCAACTATTAACATATAAATCATGATGAGGATTAGAAAAAAAATTATAGTAATCGTTGCATAATTATTTGAATATGAATTTGGTGCTTTCGTTACTCCGAATAAGGTTGAGTATCTAAAACTGAGTACCATAAATATTTCAGGACCTGTGCTTTACTTGACTCATTGAGATTATCTTGCATTCTGTTTTGACTCATAGTGTGTGCAAACCCGTCATTTCTGTATTCTCTTAGGTCAGCGTTTGGCGCACGCATTGCACCTCGCTGCAGGACGACTATTGTAACCATAGTGTTATCATGGATGAAAGATCTAGCCGGCATCAGATGAAGATGCTAATTATATAATAAGTCACAATATGACCAGTCTTTCAGGGATGATAAGGAAAAATCGGGGCAGGAGAGTGCAATGCAATCTCAATGAGTCAAGCTGTTATCTGTCTGCAGGAAAAACTTATTTTACTTACCGAGACTAAATCCGGGATCTTTTATATGAATAAGAATCATTGGCATCAATACCATAACAATCAGATTGGTGACATGGAAAACCATACCCGGACCGTGCGTAATAATATTCTGTGCAAAAAGTGAATAAAATTATAAATGTAATAATGAAATATGAAGAGATGATACTGTAATGGTTTGGTTCAGAACAGTCCAATCAACCAAAATCTTTCTGAGAATATACCTAATTAAATACAAGTAGACACTTCGAAGTTGCAAAGAAAATAATGGATTTTTTGAAAATTATAACTCAATAAAGCCTCCTTCTTTACATATTACTTTAAAACCTGAATTTAATAATCAATGCTACCAAATGCATCTTGAGGTTTAAGTTCTTAATTTCATTATTTCATTAATTATTTTTTGATACTTACTAATGCTAAACCTTTTTCAATTACGAGACAAAGCGTCACTGGAACGAGTGAATCTGAAAACAAGAAAACACATAATAAATATTAGTAATTAATATTTTATCAGTTGTAAAAATTTAGAATCTTTAGATCAATAGAGCAACAAGTTCCGATAAATCGGCGTAAATCCGATTTTTTTTCGGAAAAAAAAAATTTTATTACCTCACTTTGAAAAAATTCAGTTAGCGAATTTTGTTCATTGGCAAGTTTTTAAAACTATTTGGAAAACTTTTAAAGAATGATGCTAAATAAAGAAGTAAAAAGAAAAATTTCTACCAATATAACTAAAACTGTACCATAAAAATCATAAATCGAACTCTTGGGTTTACCAAGGCTCCCGCATTCGCCGGAAAACACCATCACACATCACCGATTGATAATTATTTATATCTTATGCTATGCTGAAATGTAAAATAAATAACGTATATCAGACGAAAGCCCTGAAATGATGATGTACACTTAAAATTTAAGTATAATTCAATATCTATACTTACAGAAAATAAGAAGAATCGAAGGATATTCTTCACAACCTTCGTAACTTCCACTAAGAAATATAAACCATTGCTTTGGATCCACTCTGATTCCATACCTGAAAATACGCCATAAATTAAAAATATCACGCTCTGAAGAATCTTCCTGAGTATAGTCTTAAACAATTTATTAACATTTGACTAAAACAACAAATGGTACATAAAAAAAAGAAAAAAAAAAACATGGCTTATCGAGCAGAGTAAGTTCAATAGTACAATTGTAAATCTAATGCACTCTGAAGTGGTCAGAAGGGCGCTTAAATACTTGGTGTGATTGTGACTGTGGAAATTTCCTCTACTAGAAATTGTACCGAGATATCATATTTATTATATATATTATATATTTTCTCTTACTTGATAAAATTCTCCAGTAACAGTCGAATGCCACCGAGACTCAGAAGAAGAAATGCCCAATTAACGAATCCAGTGAAATTGTTGAAATCGGAGCTCCATGAGAAAAGACTGTCTCGGGGTCGATGGCATCTGTTGGAAAAATTCAATCATCATTAAATATTAAATTATTAAACGTATTTCACTATAAAAATAAGTAAATGCACGTCCATATTTTTTGGCCACCTTGTAGACATACTTACACTCAATACCCTGATGCAATAATGTGATAAATATAAAAATTTTCTGATGAAGCATGATTCACACTAACCCATAGTGTACACGAAAATTAATATTTTTTACTGTTATAAGTACTGAATATTAAAATCAAACCTGAAAAATGTCAGTAAAATATGATATTCTGATCTTTTGGCAATAATTTTTTTGAAAAAATTTTTCAGTTTAAAAAATTCTCACTTATACAAACGAGTAGAAAGTGATTAAAAATCTAGTGACAACTAATTAATTAATAATTTCACTCAAACACAATGATTGGGTGGTATTGATTTTAAATACAGTTGTGTCTAAAGATAACACCGTACTTATTAGGAATGATAACTTAAACGAAGGTGGCTCAAAGTTCACACCATTCCAACATGTCAAGGATAAAAATTCCAGTTGTAATTTTTTCAGCCGATGACATAAAACAAATACCATCACGTGAATTATAAAAAAAAAAAAGATTATATACAAAAAAGCATCAATTTTCTACATTGACGTAATATCGATGGTTTTACACACGATGATACGTAAAAATTGCTATGTGAGTTATACATTGTGATGATGTAAGATTATACATAGAAGCCGAAAGCTAATTGTACAAACGATAGTTTGCGATTTATCAATCTTTTATTTATATACGTAATATATATCTCTATTGTCTATAACCCGAAAATGGTTTCAATGTGCACGGAAAAAAAAGTATTCCCGCCGCAGCGCTCTTATAAGACCTAGCCGACTATTTTGAATAGTATTATATCTAATAAACACATAGGATCCATTGATATACATAAATAAATGATACATATAATTGACATGGGCGAAGCATTCACAAATTTTTTTATTTTCCTTTACCTATGTCACATGGGACCGGCTTCTATAAATGTAGTAAAGATTCTTATTTGAAATAAGAGTGATTTTTAATATTATAGTATATGAAGAGATCGTTCGAGAACATCGAAATCAATGTTATTAAAAACATTTAAAATTCATAGGTGACCCCTTAAATTAATATTTTGAACTGAAACTTTATAAAACTACATCTGCAAACAATTAGTTTAAAAAATTATAAGTACTTATTTTTGTCTGCAAAAAATGATAATAAAAATTACCGATAACCAGAGTTTTTATCTTGAATAGATCGACAAAACAATTTAACTATAAGTAACATCAGCACGAATAAAATAAGAAAAAAAAAATCAAATAGTAGATAAATTTAGGTGATAATCAATAAAAAATAAAATCATCTTCCTTACGGCTTATCAGGTTGAGATCGTCGAACTATGTAATCAGCTCGCTGAATTTCTTCAGCTCTGGTAACACTTTTTGTACGTCTTAACCTTACTTTTCCATCATAATCAGTGTCTGGCATTTTTTGTGAATTATTGCGCAAGAGCAGTATAAATATCAATTAATTACACGGCAACAGTTGAATATAAATGAGAAACCACAGTGTATGAAGCCGATCAGTGAAGCATATTACATAATCTCGTTCGTCGGCGATTTTTACACTTTCATTTTCACAAGATAAATATTAGCATAAACCTTTTGTCGGATAATTTTGATAGTTTAAAACTATTTTACGCGAAAAATTTAATAATGCACAGTAAGATCACTTCACCTTTAATCGGATTATTGTGTTCCAACAAATTTTGACCTAATCACGATTGCTGGCGCGAACTGACTGGAACTGACGATGCTGCTCAGCTGACGCAGAGATATTGCTATCGCGTGTGTGCATGAGAGATGGCATATATATGTGTATACACCACTTACACATGTTACTTGTTCCTGTTTATTTACTCTTCTTGATTTTATTCGATACATATTGAAAAATACACCTATAGAATATATAATTTGTTTGGTTGAAAAGTGAAAGCTTTGTATTTCACTTGTTTATCTTTTTTCTTAATTAAAAAACGCGCTAAAAAATAAATGAAGTATATAAATAATTAATTGATAATATTTATATCCAATCTAGTCAGATGTACTCATCACGATGATATGGAAAACAGTTATTATTGTAGATGTTCCATCCGAAAAATGATCAACGGAAAGAAGAAATAAGCAATTGATGATTAAAATGAAGACATTTAATAATAATGTTGAAAATTGATCGGTATGAAATATTTAGATTAATCGCTTTTTTTTGAACCACGTTTTGTTGTATAAAAAAATACAAATTTCTCAACAGAAAAATTTTTTAAGTCCTAATACATTAAAATGATCAATTGGAAGAAAAACTTTTAAATAAAATGTTTTTTTGACCATGTGAACTGTAGAAATATTTTTATCGTTCAGTGTCCTGCTTGCGAAATAATTAAATTCAATGATACTGTATATATTTTTTTTTGTAAATTAACTATTAACAGAAAAAATGTTTGAGAAAAAAGTTTTTCAAGGAGATACATACCCAAAAATTATACAATTACACAGTGCATGAATATTTCACAATAGTATATTCATCACCAATAATATGTCAGGATTAAAAAAAAATTATTTCCAATCCATACATAATTTTTACGACCATGATTAATTTTTTGTCTAGATCACTACAAAAAATATTACAAGTCATTTTTTCAAAGTTATATATATAATTGCATTACAATTATAAAATACAATTCAGTCGAAAATTTCTCCAAATTGACTAAACTTGAACCAAAAGTAACTATATACAATCAAATATAAACAATTTTACTTTTTAACGGGTACAATTATTTTATCTTTTTTCAGTGTTCAAATTCATTACATACATTGCAGTTGGGAATTTTATCAATCAAGTCATAAAGCATGAAAATAACGCTATAATAAAACTATATGAGCATTCAAGGCACAAAAAAAAAAGATTCATTCGAAATTTGTCTTAATAAAGCAGCGTACTCACATTTAATTTTTAATACACGACATTTAGAATCAATAATATTGTTATCATTGGCAATTACTGTGATAAAATGAATATGCAAATATATTATTAATGAAAATGACTGACACAAATTTAATGCAACTGCTAGTCATTTGTATTTTACACATTTATCACTGCTTAAAAAAAGATTTATAACAGTCCCCAAAAATTCAGCTGTAGTCTATAAATTAGTTAAATAAATTGAAACTAGTTCGAAATCTTAGCTATAATTTTGGCATAGATTGTGGTGATGATGGAGCCGTAAAAGTCTGAATTTCATCTAAAGATTTTTTCGCAGCTTGAGAGAGATCATCCATACTACGTTTAGTTTTCGTTGTAATATCGTCAATTTGACGACGAGTTTGTGACAATAATTCATCCGTCGACTCAACAGCGGTGTTTGCCAATTCCTTCATTTCAGCATCAAGTTTAATAACCCACTCAACAGCTTGTCTTCCCTAAAACAGTCAAATCACTATGAATTCAAACTATTCATACTTTTTTCACTTAAAAACTTGAAACAATCGACAATCACTGATTCTTTGATCATCTTTAATCATTAGAACGTCAAGTGATATTCGAGTTTTCTAGTAATTCACATTGTTATTCATGTTTTACTCACCATTCCAGCATTAAATGAAATTTTTTTAGTTAGAATATCTTCCATATACGATGCTAATGGTGCTCCTTGAACTGTAACTATGGCTTCTTGTTTTAGAAGAGTTTTATTGCTGTCCTGCGGATGTGGGATGTATTTTAAGGTCTCCCCCACATCAATGTACTTACTGAAGGATAACTAAAAAGACAAAAAATATTTAAGTACAAGTAAATGTGGATTTACTTTTTATTACATATTTTTACTCACATTTCTCGTTTTTAAGACCATTTCCTTTTTCACAGGATCCACTTGACTTTGTTCACTTGCATAGTGCTCTTTCGCGTGGCCAAGAACCTGTAAAATAATTATAATCAATTTTTAACTGATACTAGTAATAAAAATTTTCATTTTTATCTAATCGTAATTAATTACAAAGATACTTTTTTTTAATACAATGAACGTAAACATTTTTGGAGTCATACACAATCATTCCAGGTTGAAAAAAAAGACAAAGAAATTTGCAAAACTAGAAATTCAAATAGAGTATAACTGAATTATTTGGATATTATATAACTCAAACTCGTAAGAAGCTATATGCGTTTTATCATTGAAAATATGAAATAATCATTATAAACTATATATTTTACAAAAAAATCTGCTTATCCATTTATGAGTTTTCCCTGCAAGTTTCCTGTATAGTTATTACTCGATTTTTCAGTGAATTCTTGTTTTGAAACACTCGTAGGAAAAACAAAAAGTTTTTCCTACGAGTGTTTTCGGTATAGCCGAACAAATGACGTAAAATATAAACAAATTAAGAATCTATTGTCTCGATAATAAATGGATAATAAAATCTGCCTATTTTTATTTTTTGTTCAACAGTAAGATTTGAAATACAAAATTTTTTAAAAACACATTCAAATCAAATTTGTTCCTAGAGTAAGATTCAGAAATTTTCTAGTATTCATCCAATATGTTTCAAGCTGTTTTACGCAACTCAATAATTGTTAATAAATATTTTTTCTCAACGTTTTTATTCAATGTCAAATTGATACTTGTGACTTAGATTAATTATAAACGATGTCGAAAGAGATGTGATGACGAGAAGTTCAATAGGTTATGAAACTATTAAAATTTTTTAGGATAAAATATTGGACAATCAATAGATTTTATAAGAAAAACATTGGGGATTCCTTACCGCCTGTGCATAGCTCGGAAATTTAAACTCACTGACGACAAGCCTGTGACTGCAGAGTACGCCATTTATTACTCTACGATCAATTACATCAGCACCCCGTATTGCTTGGGTTAAAGGATTTGGATATTTCCGCAGTGCTGCTGCAACAACAGTATCCCACGGATGACTGGAAAAAATTGTAACAATGTAAATCGAAAAATTTCAATGAATGGGACAAATGGTGATTTATACAAGATATCAATTCACTTTCACTCGCTTAAAGGTTAGAAATTGCTCTAGAAATGAGTGAAGTATTTTATAACTTACTCAAATGTGTGCTCTACCGTCCAGATCTTCATAATTGATGATTATTTAACAAATTTTTTGTTCTATTGCCTGCTACTGACTGGAAAATGTGGCTTGTGACCCTCGTGTCGCACGCGAGCATCCAAGGATAAATTATATATATAGATACACAGTGCCATAGTGCATGCCTGTGACATTTGGATGATAAAATCATTTTCTATACCGCATACAGCATACTGTTTGTGAATATATATATGCTCTTATGTACATATATTGTGTGCTCGGAAACGCTCAAGAGTACAGCTTAGTTGAGCAGTCAGCGGTTCTCAGAATTATTATTATCCTACACAGCTGAAGCGATGTCGTCGAGAGGTTATATCCTGTCCTTTATTATTATTCCTACCCTCATTACAGCAGGTCCTTCAAATAAAAAATAAGTGAATAATGTCCTTGCATCTGCGTTCTTGCCGAATTCGACCTTGATCCATTCATAAATAGCAAAATAAATTACTTTTTGCTTAATTTAAATTGAAAAAAAATAATAATAATTTTACTGCGCTAAATTTATAAAAAAATTTCTTCTTAAATGAACGAAATGTGTTTTTTATATATAAGTAATATTTCATTTGATAGAAGACTGTACGATAGTCTATGGGATAGAGTGCTCGCTCGCGAAGCCAAGGGTCGTGGGGTCGAATCCGGGTAACAGTAGTATTTTTTTTTATTTTAATTAGCATTGTTAACTTTATACATCATTTTTTATGCAATATAACAATTAATGTACTCCATTTAAGTATTGACCTAACGCTTGAATGATAAAAAAATTTTTTTTCTCTAAATTAAGTTTTTTAGGAACTGTGGCTACGGATCGATAGTTACAGAAAATTTTATAGAACATTTTTTATAGAAAATTTAATTCCCTACAATTTATGTCGAATACATTTACGCAATATCTTGCGTATTTACAGAGTTATCGCAAAAAAACTAAAATAAATTTAGGTTTTTCAAGGATAACTTGATAAATAAAGGAGATATCGACAAATGTTACTCTTTATAAATTGTTGAACATTGAATTTTCTACAAATAATGTCGTACAAAATTTTCTGTAACTATCGAATTTTAGCCAGAAATCGCAAAAAACAGAATTGAAAAATGAGAAGGGGGGACCCTTCCCTCATTAAATTTTCTACAAATAATGTCGTACAAAATTTTCTGTAACTATCGAATTTTAGCCAGAAATCGCAAAAAACAGAATTGAAAAATGAGAAGGGGGGACCCTTCCCATTTTTTCAAAAATTTATTTCACAGTAGAGCATTGGAGAAATGCTTAAAAAATAGAAAATTAATTGTTATACAAGATCCAGTATCAAAAACTGCATAAAAATGCTTTTTTCCCATGTTTTTTAAGGAAAAACGAAAATTTTTAGACACGTGGCGCCATCTAGCGGCCGGCGCGCCGAACTAATTCAGCAAATATTGTGTTTTTTCGTTTTTCCTTGATATCTCGCGAAATAAGGGCGATATCGAAAAATATTATTCTTTATAAATTATTTAAAATTAATTTTCCTACAAATTATGTGGAGTAAAATTTTCTGTAGCTTTTAATCTGTAGCCAGAAAATCCAAAAAACTGAATTTGGAAAAATATTTTTTTTTTCGTCATTAAAGGTAAGTAATCACTCTAATTATTAATTACATATGATAAAAAGTAGTTTAAACCAAAAAATTCGCATTAGTTCCGTCTATTTGTGAAGCCGAAAAAATTCGGATTTCCTAGCGATAAAACCTGCCCCGTCCATTAAATAAATGATTTTTAATGTAGTATCATTAACTACATTAATAAAAACAATTTCACCGCGCTCAAAATACAAAAAAAATTTTTTTTTTTGAAAATTAATGAAATGTGTTAGGGATATATAACTAATATTGCATGTATGGGTAGCTCATTGTGGTCTAGTGGACTAAGTGTCTGCGCTCGAAGTCGGAGGGCGCGGGTCCGGATCCTGCGTACGGTTTTTTTTTTGTGGTAAAATGATTTTTTTTTTATTAAAATTTTTTTTTTAAATAAATTTTTTAAATTAAATTTAACTTCAGCACCTGTGGTGCCATCTTGCAGAGTTTTTTGCGACTATTCTATTTTGGGTGACCGCAGCGCCATGTGGCGGTGAATTGCAGAACTAGATTTTTAATGGAAAACTCGAGAATTTGTCGAAAAAATTAGTTCTGCAATTTGCCGCGAGGTGGCGCTGCGGTCGCAAATCGTGATTTTTCGTTTTTCCTCGATATCTCGCGAAATAAGGGAGATATCGCAAAATCTTACTCTATATAAATTATTGCAAATTAAATTTCCTATAAATTATGTTGAATAAAATTTTCTGCAGCTCTTAATCCGTAGCCAGAAAACGCAAAAAACTAAATTTCGGAAAATGTTTTTTTTTTTATGATTAATGGCAGTTAATTAGTCTTATTGTTAATTACATACCATAATCAGGTGTTTAAGCCACGAAATTACCGTTATTTTAGTGTTTTTCCGACGCTAAAAAAATCTTCACTTTTTTAAAACACTAAAATAACGCTAATTTAAGGGATTAAACAACTTATCATTGTATATAATTAATAACTACACCAAGAAGAAGCCTTTAATCACGAGAAAAAAAACATTTTCCGAAATTCAGTTTTTTGCATTTTGCGGCTACGGATAAAGAGCTACAGAAAATTTTACTCAACATAATTTGTAGGAAATTTAATTTCAAATAATTTATAAAGAATGATATTTTTCGATATCACCCTTATTTCGCGAGATATCAAGGAAAAACGAAAAAACACAATATTTGCTGGTTTAGTTCGGCGCACCGGCCGCTAGATGGCGCCACGTGTCTAAAAATTTTCGTTTTTCCTTAAAAAACATGGGAAAAAAGCATTTTTATGCAGTTTTTGATACTGGATCTTGTATAACAATTAATTTTCTATTTTTTAAGCATTTCTCCAATGCTCTACTGTGAAATAAATTTTTGAAAAAATGGGAAGGGTCCCCCCTTCTCATTTTTCAATTCTGTTTTTTGCGATTTCTGGCTAAAATTCGATAGTTACAGAAAATTTTGTACGACATTATTTGTAGAAAATTCAATGTTCAACAATTTATAAAGAGTAACATTTGTCGATATCTCCTTTATTTATCAAGTTATCCTTGAAAAACCTAAATTCATTTTAGTTTTTTTGCGATAACTCTGTAAATACGCAAGATATTGCGTAAATGTATTCCACATAAATTGTAGGGAATTAAATTTTCTATAAAAAATGTTCTATAAAATTTTCTGTAACTATCGATCCGTAGCCACAGTTCCTAAAAAACTTAATTTAGAGAAAAAAAATTTTTTTATCATTCAAGCGTTAGGTCAATGCTTAAATGGAGTAGATTAATTGTTATATTGCATAAAAAATGATGTATAAAGTTAACAATGCTAATTAAAATAAAAAAAAATACTACCGTTACCCGGATTCGACCCCACGACCCTTGGCTTCGCGAGCGAGAACTCTATCCCATAGACTATCGTACAGTCTTTTTTCAAATGAAATATTACTTATATATAAAAAACACATTTCGTTCATTTAAGAAGAAATTTTTTTATAAATTTAGCGCAGTAAAATTATTATTATTTTTTTTCAATTTAAATTAAGCAAAAAGTAATTTATTTTGCTATTTATGAATGGATCAAGGTCGAATTCGGCAAGAACGCAGATGCAAGGACATTATTCACTTATTTTTTATTTCAAGGACCTGCTGTAATGAGGGTAGGAATAATAATAAAGGACAGGATATAACCTCTCGACGACATCGCTTCAGCTGTGTAGGATAATAATAATTCTGAGAACCGCTGACTGCTCAACTAAGCTGTACTCTTGAGCGTTTCCGAGAACACCTGACGCCGTCGAGTGATGGCGTCAAGAATGTGCATGAAACACACCCTATGGCTTATAGCTTTATATATATACTTCACTGATACACGTCACTTTTGCTGTCACTCTTCAAGTCGAGTTCTTGTCTTTCTCTATTGCTTTCATTTCGTCCCTAAAAAATTACAGTCAACATGTCTGCCTTATACGGTTTTATTCGATCTTATCTATTATTTTTCACTGCCAATCAAGAAGCTATGTCTAATAATAAATAACGTCATTAACTGTCTTCTATAAAATGTGAAGTAGTATATCACAAGAAATAAATTACAGTTTCGTTCTAATTATCAATCGTTAAAATCAATTTTAATTCATTTCAGATGTGCTGCATCATAATTTCAATTTTGATTTGCTCTTGAGCCCGAGTTTAGTTGCCTAATTTTAATTATAATGCACAAATAAAACAAAGATAGAAAAAAACAAAACGAACAATGGCAGATGATTCCAGCGTTCGTGTTGCAGTGCGGTGAGTAAATCAATTTTTCTATATTATTTCTTTAATTCACCCTGAAATATAGTTTTCCTTTAAAATACTTCTATTGATTTAAATATCAGCCAAAAGACTTAATTATACATTAAAAACAGCGAGAAAAACTCCATGTGGGTGGTGAGACGTTGTCGATTAATGCAAGACTTTCCTTATTATTCGCACACTGTCTAATACCTGTCAAAGTATATAATGAAATACAATTGAATATTATTAGAAAACTTCAAAGATGAAGGACATGCGTGGGAATGGGCGGAATTTATTATAGAATATATGCTGCAGCATCGATGACAACTAATGCATTCATGTGTATAATATATTATCATTTACCTTTTTTTTTTACCTGAAAACATATATGTTAATCGTGAAAACTCCGTTGGCTGCTAAGAGACATTTTTTCAACGCTGAATTTCATTAGAAACTTTTGTTATTCCTTCATAAATTGCTTTCTAAATTTATTATTATTAAATAGTCAAGTTCAAACCCGATTATAGATTTACAATTTTACAGCTGTTAAAAATATTACATGATATTAAACGTTTCATTGTACAGGATACGGCCTCAGGTGGCCCGCGAAGTGATTGACATGTGCAGAATTTGCACTCAAGTACCACCGGGCGAGCCTCAAGTATTTCTAGGGCCTGACAAGGCCTTTACATACGATTTTGTGTTCGATACGACAGTGGGTCAATTGGATATCTATGAAAACTGTGTATCCCGGCTTGTTGAGGGTGCTCTGGACGGCTACAATGCAACTGTCCTGGCTTACGGTCAAACTGGATCCGGAAAAACCTACACAATGGGCACAGGTTTTGATGTCGAAGTGGACGAGACAATTGTGGGCATAATACCAAGGGCAATAAAGCATTTGTTTGATGGAATCACGGAAAAGCAGGAGAAAGCTCGAGATCGAGGTCATATGCCTCCGGAATTCAAGGTTAGACAAATTGATCATGTGAAAATGTGACTTTATTAAAACTCAATTAATCCCCTAGGTGACCGCGCAATTTCTCGAACTTTACAATGAAGATCTGAAAGACCTTCTTGCAGCGGGCGGACCGCGAGGAGGTGCACGAATCCACGAAGATACCTCGGGAACCATTCACTTGGCGGGCGTGGAACCTCGAGTTGTAGTTACTCCAGATCAGGCATTGGAGTACCTTCGATTGGGAGCATTGTCACGAACCACAGGCTCTACTCAGATGAATACTCAATCGTCAAGGTCTCACGCCATCTTTACTCTGTTTATTAAACAGCAGAGATGCATAAAAATTGAAGATCCCGACGCGGACGTCGATACGAGTAGTGTAGAAGCA
Organism: Macrocentrus cingulum; assembly: GCA_002156465.1. Lineage (NCBI taxonomy): Eukaryota > Metazoa > Arthropoda > Insecta > Hymenoptera > Braconidae > Macrocentrus > Macrocentrus cingulum. The sequence goes on along the minus strand of MVJL01008671.1, from coordinate 112,906 downwards.
TCGAATGAGTTTGAAACCCTGACTGCCAAGTTTCATTTTGTTGATTTGGCGGGTTCAGAGAGGTTAAAACGCACTGGAGCAACTGGAGATCGTGCAAAAGAGGGAATTTCAATTAATTGTGGCCTATTAGCCTTAGGAAATGTCATTTCGGCGCTTGGAGATAAGACGAAAAAAGCCTTGCACGTCCCCTACCGCGATTCCAAATTGACGAGACTACTTCAAGACTCATTAGGTGGAAACAGCCAGACTTGCATGATTGCCTGTGTATCTCCAAGTGATCGAGATTTTATGGAGACTCTGAGTACACTGAAATACGCCAATAGAGCAAGAAATATCAAGAATAAAGTTACAATTAATCAGGATAAGAGTTCACGAACAATTGCCTCGCTCCGACGTGAAATTCAACAACTGCAACTCGAGTTACTTGAATACAGGCAGGGCAAACGTATTGAAGATGGTATAAATGATGCCTGGCATGAGAATCAAATGCTCAACAGTGAAATGCAGAGCTTAAGAACACGTGTTAAAGCACTTTCCGAAACGGTGGAGGCTTTAACAGTTAAAAATGCACGTTTGCTGGCGGAAAAAGTTGCTGGTCAGTGGGTTTCAGGTTCGACTGTTGGTTCTGACGATGTTTCGAATTTAATTCTCGGCTATGTGCAAGAAATTGAAGAACTACGCGCACGTTTACTCGAAGCCGAGGCTATGTATCAGCAACTGAAGAAAAAACAACTTCAGAATCAAACGGTAAATTCATATTCCGCGGATTTTGATTCTGCTTCAGTTCTCGTCGAGGCAAAAAAAGAACTACAAAAGGAAATGGACTTGCTGTCAACTTTGAAACAAAATACAGCAGGAAGCAGCCGCGACGAGGAAGATGATGCGGACAATACGGAGAATGGACAGGAATCTCTGAGTGAGGAGGAATCAGACGAGGATTCCGCTGATCGAAAGGAAGAGGATGAAGAAGAGGCAGCAATGGGACGTGAATTAGAGGCTCTAACTTCTGACATTGATGTAAAACAACGTTTAATTCAAGAACTGGAATTATCCCAAAAACGTTTGCAAACTATGAAACAACACTATGAAGACAAACTTTTACAATTGCAAGCAAGAATTCGTGATACCCAAGACGAACGTGACAAAGTTATATCGTCGCTTCAGCAACAAGCGTCGCCACCGACGGAAAAAGTTAAGAAATTACGCGATGAATACGAGAAAAAATTGTCGATAATGCAAAAAGAAGTAAAAATATTGCAGTCAGCTAAAAAAGAGCACGCTCGACTACTAAAAAGTCAGTCGCAAAGTGAGAATCGATTGCGAGGCTTGAGAAATGAATTGGCAGAGATGAAAAGAGCTAAAGTGAAACTATTGAATAAAATGCGAGATGAGGCTCAGCGACACAAAGAAAATGAATTAAAGCGAAATCGAGAGATAGCTCAATTGAGAAAAGAAAGTCGAAAAAATGCAAACATGATTAAAACTCTAGAGGCAGATAAAAGAATGAAAGAAGTTGTTTTACGCCGCAAGCAGGAGGAAGTTACGGCGTTGAGAAAAAGGGATAGGGGATTGAGTCATAAAGTAGCGGGAAGAGCACGAGCGAAGCCTTTACATCCAAAAGCTTTAAAGCAACGTTGGCAGAGCTTTGAGAGAACCATTAAGAAACAGGCTCTGGCCAAGCAGGCGGCAGCCGAGACGGAGAGAGAAATGGAACGGCTACTGGCTGAAAGGGAAGAACTCGGACGAGACTTGGAGCGCCTCCAAAAATACAGAGCTGTTTTACCCCGCGGCGAAACTGGGGACGTTGATGAGGACATTGATAATGTGAAAAGCAAAATTAGTTACGTACAAGACAGTATTGCAGAGTGTCAAAGGGACATGGTGGAAATGGGCGATTGTGATGGTGATGTTGAACCAGATGTAGAGTCGCTGATTTCGGAAATTACTGCTGTTGATGAAGCAAAATATCTTTTGCAAAAAATGCTTGCATTTACTGTGGAGCAGAGTTGTTCAGTCGCACAAAAGCAGCTGGAAGTTCGAAATATGGAATCACGATTGAATCAAGTAGCTCAGGAGAGTGATGTACAACATCAATTACTCGAACATGTACTCAGAGATCGAGATTTACTTTCTATAAGTAATAATCACAATTTAATCAACTACAGTCCATCCAGCTCACGTTCTTCATCACCGGACAAGTAAGGCAAATTTATTATAAAATCAAAAACAAGTTAAATACATCAGAATGATTGTTTAAAATTAATTTATTGGTTAAATGGTTTATAATTTTGTTAGCAGTGAAACTTACAGTTTAATGTCGATGGTGGAAGGCAAACAGAGGAGCAATAAAGTCCGAAAAAGGACAACTCAGCCTCAGGAGCTTCTTTACGGTGTTGGATCCGGTGCCGACAATCAAAAATTTGATGAACCCAATCAAAATCATAATCATCCTCTGATGAAGGTGCCCAGTGCTCCAGGAAGTCTCAAGTAAGTTTATTATTTTTTTAAATAATAAATTTGAAGAAAAGCCGTCGCCGTAGTATATATCGAGTTGAAAAATGCTATTTATTATTGCATAGTAATCCGATGAATGTATAGTAATAGATAATTCGGTAAAAAAGTAAAAAAAAAAATCCTATTAGGGTTCATTTATTGGGGATTTTTCTCAATTTTTAATGGGAAGTTTACTATAAAAAACGTAAAATAAACATTTTATATTTTCCTTAATTTTCGCGATATTAACGATTTACTGAAATTCTTATTTTTCAGTAAATCTCGAAAACAAAGCAAAATATTAAGAAAAAAATTATTCTACATTTTTTTAATGTAAAGATTTATTATGAGAAACAAAAAAATCATGAAATTAAAATTTTTAATCAATTTTTTGTAGAACTATTAAAAAAAACCATTATACGCCTCGTAATAATCTTAATGTTTGGTTTTGCTATAGAGGTTTAGTGATTACAAGGGCAAGCGGCATGGCTGGTGGTGGTTCGCCAACGTTGACTCGATGCGACAGCACTTCTCCGAGATCTTTGCGACGACATCATCCAGGAGGTGGTTCCATGTGAGTTTTCATGCTTCGGCACATCCTTGAGTTTTTAATTATCACCGACATTTTAGTTTTTCTTTATCATGCACCGGTTTATTCGTTGATTTGTAGCATCCAAAAGCACTAGAAGAGCATGTCAGAAATACTCTGCACTATGGTGGCTTACGTTGTTTGTAAAAAACTGAAATATTGAAAACGAGAATGTGAGTCAAGATACTGAACTCCGTGCTAATTTCTATTATCTGTTTTATCTATTATACATGTATTTTATTATTACTTTTATTATTCCATTGCTATATTATGAACGATATATATATTTTTTTTCTTCTGTTGATTTTGTTAATGAAATAATCACACTACTGTGAAACATGAATTAAAATTTTTAACAATAATTTTTACATAAATATCTTATATATGTATCCTAATTTATTGTTTATACACCGATTAATAACAAATTCGTTAATAAAAAAAAATATTTGAGTTGGAATATATCAATTATATCATTTTTCTGTTGAAAACTCATAATTACTTTGTTTTTGATAATTAAAATTAAAAATAGTCGTGAAAATACGTAAACTACTACTGTTCTTAAAATGTACGTTGTGCAATTATTTTAACGCTTCTCGAACGAAGAAAAAAATTTAAGAAATAAAAAATCGAGGAAAATCATTGTGCCATAATTTCTTATTAATAAATATAGAAGTAAATTGTGAGTCGGTTTTAACGTCAAATTTTATTCTGTTGCATTGAGATTTGATTATAAATTAATTAATTTCTTAACATAAATAAATCAATTTCAAATTCGTATTTTAATTCACTGAATTTCAGTGAATATTAGAGCAACAAAATAACGTATTTTCCGGGAAAAAATGTGAGATATAATAAAATTAAATTAAAATCAACGCGAGTGTTGTCGTTTTTAATAGTGATCATTTTGATGCAAATTTTTTTTTTTCACTGCTCAAAAGAGCCTTAATTTTTATTTTTACTATCCATTTTATTTAAATTTCGATAAATCATATAAATGAAGCAATTAAAATTTAAATATCAAGATTTTTTTTTAGTTGCTTTCTTTATTCTATATAATTTTATGCCTCTCAGAACACTGTAGTCGAAATTCAGTATTGTATGTTCTAAAAAAATACAATAGTTTCTAGAGAATTAAACAATTAACAAGTAACCGAAACGGAAAACCTACCTTAAAACTAGGGAGCAGGTAGCCCATATGGATGTGTCGTCACCTCCGAGTTCTCCGACGATTTATCGTCGTTTCAACAGCCGAGAAGAAAATGTTTTTTCAAGACTCACTGCAACTAGACAGTCTTATCCTCAAGATCCGCAGCCTTCAAAGGGAATAATTTCTCAATACGGAGGAAAGGTGCGTAAAAATGTTCATCAAAAACCGTCTAAACGTCATATTTTCTCTTTGTATTAGATTCGTAACAATTTTTCTAACCGCCTTAATCTTGTAGATTCAACCTCGAGCACCTCTGCAATGCAGTTACGTAGCAGAGGGTCACAGTAAAGCAGTTTTAGCTATTCATGCTACCAGCAATCTTTTATTTAGTGGATCGAAAGGTTGAATAAATTTTTACGTACACATTACAATATATATATTTTCTATAAATATAAATAAATTTTTTATTTCCTCAGATCGCACGGTGAAGGTGTGGGATTTGGGAACAGGATTGGAAAATATGAGTTTAAGCGGTCATCCAAACAATGTTGTCGCAGTGAAATATTCCGAAAAAAATCACTTGCTCTTCAGTGTATCTGCGGCATATGTCAAAATATGGGATTTGAGATCGGGAAATGCCTGTGTGAAAACACTCTTCTCATCTGGACAATGTCAGAGCGGGCCTCTGTCTTTATCAACACCGTCGAGAACACTTCAGTTACCCGTTGGCGAGACTACTATCAACGATTTGGCATTGAGTATTGATGAACAAGAATTATACACAGCTTCTAGTGACAAAGTTCGGATGTGGGATCTGCGAAAATTAACTTACAGCGGAAGAATTAGTACGCCGCATACAGCTGCAGTTATGTGTTTAGCTGTTGCAGAAGATGGCCGTGTTATTACCGGTAGTAAAGATCATCTTATTTCTCTCGTTGATCCTAGCATTTCAGGGCAGGCTGTTAGCTTGGCGCCACCACATTATGACGGTGTACAATGTCTCTCACCGACGGAATCCATTTTATTTTCTGGTAAGATCATTTTTTTTTATTTATTATATTGAGTAGATTTAAAATTTAAAATTTTTCATTAGAAAAACTCGAAAGAAATTTCATGTTACTCTATTTTCCGCTGTAGGATCAAGGGATATGTGCATTAAACGTTGGGATTTGAAGAAAATGGAGTTGATTCAATCGTTAAATAATGCTCATAAAGACTGGATACTCGGCTTATGTACCATTAATAATGGATCTATGATGGTCTCTGGCTGTCGAGGTGGAATATTACGAGCTTGGTCTGTACCAAAAGATCATATCGGAGAATGTTCGCTGTTGGGTGAAGTTCGAGCTCATGAATCGGCAATCAACGCAGTTGTTACAAATCAACATCATATATTTACAGCTAGCAAGTAAGTTGTCGATAAAAAGTCAGTTTATTCATTAATTTTTTAAACGAAATTTTATGGTAATTTTTTAATTCAACAATCAGGGAATTGAAGTAATGCCTTTTTTGATGATTACAGCTCGGGTGAAGTGAAGCTCTGGCGAATTCCTGATTCTTCTCTAGCAATGTCCATGTCCACAATGTCTATTTAACTCATTTTATTTATTTGCTTTATCATCTTATTTATTTACAATCTTTTTTGCATTTGAAATATTATAAAATTTTTTATATATCTCAACTATTTATGCAAGAAATTTAATAGAAAAATTGCTTAATTAATTTATAAAATTTCAAAGGTTTAAAAATTTTGTTTTTAATTATTTGAGTTTACTAATGAAAGTTTGACTTAATACACTAATTGTCATTTTAAGTTTTCATATATAAAAAATTTATTTCATTACTAGCTTGTTTATGCATTTCTTTTATTTGTTTTTTGCATGGTTGGCTGCTAAAAAACAAACAGCGATGGAACAATACGATTATGGAGCCACTATAAACGTGATCATCGAACATTTCAAAGAAGTAATTCCCTCAAGTGCTAACACTCACATGAACTGCCCATTTCCTCTGATTCATTCGAGGATAAAAAAATGGAGCAGCGGGATATACACTTGTAGCAGATGATGCTGTTGCCAAGTTAAAAACAACAAAATATTAACAGTAATCTAAAAAAATGTCTGTTCTTCAGAAGGCAGCCATTGGATGCAAATATTTCATTATTCGATTTAGAAAGTATCTAATAGTAATAATAGAACTTGGACGAATTTATTTTACGTGAGGCTCATGAAATTAATTAAATCTTCAAGATATATAGATTGTAATTGTATAACGTAGTCTACGTTTGTTCATTTTGATGCTTGATTATATCTCGGTGAAATTTTAAATTTAGTATACATTTTGTGATGAAATGAAGCCTGATGACGGGACGGCAAAAGAAAATATGTAAAACATTTCAGAATTTTTGTCTTGTATAAATTAATGAATAAAGCATTTCAATAAGTTTGAAATGTATGATGTTTTATGTAAAATATATTTCCAATAGACTTGCAGAAATAAATTCAATAAATGTTTCGGGTTTTTTTCGCAGAATATTTTTAAATATTTTTATGGTAATACGAAATAATGGGCTTATTTAGGAAAATCATCAAATTTGACAAGGCATTTAATATTTTTTACAAAAATTGTTGAAAAGCGAAAAAATGCAATGTGTTGTGCTGTTCATGATGGAACGACGAGAATAAATATAATGCGAGACAATTTGGTTATAACTTACCAGAATCTCCAAAACTGAAATATGCGTATATTGCCGAGTCCTTATAGGAAAAGCTGATGGACATACTGGTCCTTCGAGCCGGATCATCGAGTAAAACAATAGAGACGACTCGGCTCAAAGGACCAAAACGTCCAATTTTGCTATTCTTTCGGCAAGGTGGTATAGACACGATCGAATCATCACTTTTTGGGCCCCACCATTTTATAACCACATGATCGCAAACTGGACGGTAGTAGAGGGGATTGTAAAGTTCCGATTGAGCAGATTCCTTTTACACAGAATTCCAGTCCCACGTGAACTTTTATTTGATTTCGTTTTAGAATTTCATTATATAATCATACGATATATTCATATCAGCATTCTAAACGTTTTCCTCTATAATTTTATAACTACAAGACAAATTTTTCTCTTGTAAATCAACTTTGTAAAAAACATAAATAATGGCCAAAATTTTAACCGCAAAAATAGGACCATCAATATTAAATGCTGACTTATCTCGGCTTTTTGATGAATCTCAAAAATTGCTAGATTCTGGTGCTGATTATTTACATCTCGATGTGATGGATGGTCATTTTGTGCCAAATATCACCATTGGACACCCAGTTGTTAAATGTTTACGAAACAAAATCAAAGATTCATTCTTCGAGACGCATATGATGGTCTCTGAGCCAGAAAAGGTTAAACACAAATTAAACAAGACTTTATTTAGAAAAATAATCATTCTTAATTTTCAGTGGATCGAACCCATGGCTGATGCAGGCGTAGATCAGTACACATTCCACGTAGAACCAGTTAAAGATATTTTGCAAGTCTGCAGGAAAGTTAGAGAATCAGGAATGAAAGTGTGTATAAACTAAAACAAATTCCCAATCATAAATCGACGATAAACTTGATAATTGAACAAACTTATCGCAGGTAGGCATTGCGCTGAAACCCGGCACCCCCGTGGAGGCTGTCGCTGACTACATAAACTCTGCAGACATGGTACTAGTAATGACAGTCGAGCCAGGATTCGGTGGTCAGCAATTTATGAGCTCAATGATGCCCAAAGTATCTTGGCTGCGACAAAATTATCCAAATTTGGATATAGAAGTCGATGGAGGAGTTGGACCAAGTACAATAGACGTGTGTGCCCAGGTAAAAATGATTTTTCAACTAAAAATCCCCCGTTAGACGAAAAATACGACAATATAAAATTTTTCGCAGGCTGGCGCTAACATGATTGTGTCTGGATCAGCAGTAACAAATGCTCTCGACCCAAAAAAAGTCATTTTTGATTTAAAAAACGCCGTAAACTCGGTATTGACGCAACATTAAGTTAAAATAACAAAAACAGAAAATATTGTTCACATGAATTAAAGATTTATTTTTGATCGACTTGAATCGGAGCCACTTTTATCCGTTGGTGAAGGTGGTATTTCTGCACTTTGCTCTAAAATTTTCATTGGAACATATTGTTTAGCTGGATAATTCGGTTTCAATTTTTTCCGAAGCTCTGATAGAGACAAAAGAATCGCCTCCTCTGTCCTAATGGTCCGAGAGCCTTGTTCCGGACATGTATTTAGGTATTTATTAAATACCAAAGCCGGATCATCAATATCTAATTGAGGATCGTTATCAAAAGCAGCTTCAAGTCCAGCCAGGCCTCCAAAAACCACTAGACCATGGTTAAAACTCAAGCTTTGATCTGGAACCTCGTCAATAGTTGCCCCTTTATCCGAAGTACCAATCATTAGGTCATACCCATTGGGATAGGGACACTTTGTGAGTACTTCAGTGATATTTGAAGCTAATCGAACTCTGTAGCCCCAGTAAACTCCAGTTTCAGCTCGAGGCACATTTGGAGACACTACAATGCCTCTTAACTTTTTTGCATTATCCTGATCGATAAGTTTCACCGTCACCCTCAGGCCTGGAGTTAATATTTTATCGATATGAACATCATTCAAAAGTCCAATGTTAATTTGCGAGCCTCTTCCGGGTTTTAGAGGCTTGTTCGTCACGACTCCTTCGCGAAAAAGTGACAAATCTTGTTGACGTAGGTGGTGAGGCGTGTCCAGAGGATTTAAAACACCTGCGAACTGAAGATCTGAGTGCAGAGGAAAAAAATATTTCCGCAGATACTGTGGACACTCGAGATACTGAAGGATTCTTGCCAGTTGTAGACACCCTGGCCTTGCAGTTCCCATTTGTTTATCTGTCTTGACTTTTTTAAGATCATTAGCTGTTATCTCACCTTGGTCATCGAAAACTACAATCTCATCCACCTTGTAGATTGACGCAGCACGTGCTATTTGCCCGGCTAAGTACGTTCGAAGCTCTGGACTCTGTGCATTGTCCAAAATTGATCCTGGGACAGCTATACTCAATGTTGATACATCCGAGTTGGTTGAGTTTTGAGGGATATCCGATGCATCCTGCGATTCCTCTTTTTTAACTTTTTTTATCAGACGCTCCTCTCGCCACTTTTTTCGTTGCTCTTTGTGGATTTTATTGTGTTCCTTCCAACTTTTTCCCAGTGGCACTGTAGCCGCCATTTTCTTAAATTATATCGGTGATATTCTAATCGCAACAATGATATTTATAATGCCATCGCATTTCAAACGAAATTCAAATGTTTGACACGAATATTGAAACTATTGAAAGTGAGGTTATATGCAGAGAAATATATATATACTATACAGAGTGCGCATAATGAAAGTGAAAGTGCGCATGTGTACAGAATTTGGCGGCAGTTGTTGCAGGTTGCAGCAAGTTGAGCAAGTGTAGTGATTGTTGTCTATTTTCCCAACTAAAGTATCGGTTTCTACCTGCCGTGAGATCGAATTGAAGAGCAGAAAATCTGAAATCATTAGTACATAGGTCCCGAATCCCAATCAAAATGCAAATTTTCACACGCTAATCGATAAATTGGGTTGTTCATTTACCTACACACGTATCTAACGCTTTTCAAATGTCGATAGATTTCAGATGTCGCAGCATTCGCTTTCGCTAGATGCGACAATATTTCATTGTAAATCGTTAGGACAAATATATCGCAGTGGTAATAATAATATTTCTATGTTTCTGTCGTCTGTCCAGTTAATTAGTTAGTTAACGTTATTTTAATACTTTTTTTTCGAAATTCGGTGTGCTACTCTGGTGATGTTGTTGCCCCCGTGTACGTTCGTGTACATTCACTGTTGAATATTGTGTAATACACATAACAGCCTATTAGCTTATGATTAATTAAAAAAAAATCATCCAATTTCCTGAAAGACTACTGCAAAGTCATTCAAAAGCATGGCAAAGGACGAAGGAGACGATCTTTTGCCTGATAAAGATGCAGCTAAAGGATTTTATGCGAAATATGAACCCAAGGAAATTCTTGGCAGGTCGGTGTATTATTGTTTTGTTGTTATTTCTAATTCTTTTATCCAATTATTTAGTAATCCTACTTAGATATAAAATTTACATTAAAAAATGTTTTATGCGAAGACATTGTAAGTGTCTATTTTTTAACCAGACTGATCTTTCGCTGTGTAAAAACAATGTATTTGAATATACAATTCCCAATTACATAATTTTTTTATAATATAACAGCTAAAATGTCTGTTGACACTTAAAAAATGAGGATTCACGTCAGTTTTATAAATCATTAACAAATTATAATTGTCATGCTATTGATACATTTTTAATATCCATGATCATAAATATTTTTATTCTTATATATTTTTTGCAAGTACACTCTGACGTCACCATCAAAGCTTGCCAACTAATCAAATATGATTTTATAATTAGTTGGATATCCTTCTTATAAATTAATGAATTTTTTTTAGGGGCATCTCATCAACTGTCAGACGATGTATAGAAAAAGAAACGGGAATTTCTTATGCTGCTAAAATTATTGATATAAGCAATGATCCTCACGATGGTGCTGAAGGTCACACGATGAAAGACGCTACAATGCAAGAGGTACAAATTTTACGAAGAGTTGCTGGTCACCCCTATATAAGTATGATTATTCAATATTGATAAAGAAAAAATTTTCTTTCCTCATTCTTTTAAACGCTTATTATTTTTAATTTTTCAGTTGATCTGCACGATGTTTTTGAATCGAGTACATTTATTTTCCTCATTTTTGAATTGTGTAAAAACGGTGAATTATTTGACTATCTCACCTCGGTCGTAACATTGTCGGAGAAAAAAACGAGATATATCATGAGACAAGTCTTGGAAGGTGTTTTACATGTGCACAATCAAGGGATCGTTCACAGAGATTTGAAACCAGAGAATATTCTTCTGGATGACAATTTAAACGTTAAAATAACAGACTTTGGATTTGCACGAATGCTTAGTCCAGGCGACAAGCTTTATGGTAAATCGTTACTATAGATAAAAAAATATATATGTATATTGCATTGATTTTTCATGAAAAAATGTTTTTAGACTTGTGTGGAACTCCTGGATATTTGGCGCCGGAGGTTTTAAAGTGTAATATGTTCGAAAATGCCGAGGGCTACGGATATGAAGTAGATGTGTAAGTTTACACAACAATAAATCCTCTCCAAGTTCTGCAACTATGCTCCGACTGTTCTAGGTGGGCTTGTGGTGTTATAATGTTTACGCTGCTCGTAGGATGCCCGCCGTTTTGGCATCGCAAGCAAATGGTTATGCTGAGGAATATAATGGAGGGTAAATACTCTTTTACATCGCCTGAATGGGCGGATATAACAGACGCTCCGAAGGATTTAATTCGCAAATTATTAGTTGTTGATCCTCTGAAGAGAATTTCAATCAAAGATGCACTAGAACACACATTTTTCCATACAGTGGTAAGTTCAAATTCATCGAGTAATATCAGAAAAATACAAATCACCAATAATCACTTATTTAGGACTATAAAATATGACATTCATAATGATTCTCTTTTGATTTATACTCTTTAGATTCTGCCTCAGGTTTATTTTAATTTTCAGTTTTTTTTTGTTTATTAGAAAAAAAATTTTCTTTAATGTTTTATCATTATCTTACAGCTGTGGGATCAAGATATTGCACCTCTCAAACGTTCTCTCTCAACTAATTCGCGACGACTTAGTAGGATTTCTCAATTAGCATTGGTAATACGTTTTTCGTTTTATTTAAACTTTTATTATGTTTATGTATTTCATAATAATATTATTTATGTATTAATTACGGTGTGGGCAATGGGTCCTCAGTGTTGACAATACCAACTAATCCATGTTTAAACAATAATTTCTTATTTAAATCACTTATTACTCAATTTATATTGTTAATTTATTGATTTAATGTTTATAGGAGTTAAAAGCCAAGTCGTTTAATGCTAGGAAAAAGTTTATGTTGGCAATAACTTGTGTAAAAGCAGTCGTACGAATTAAACGATTGCACACAACGCCAGAACCACTGTCTACAATTGTTGCCCGTACTGATCCATATAGAATTAAGGTTCTGCGAAAGGTAAATCGTTTGTAAAACTACTCTTTATTTTATGGCTGATAGATTAATTCATGTTTTTTATTGAATTTAGGTGATTGACGGATGTGCCTTCCGGGTTTATGGCCACTGGGTGAAAAAAGGCGAGGGGCAAAATCGTGCAGCCCTCTTTGAAAATACGGCAAAGACAGAGCTTAAGCATCTATACGTGAGCAATTTGAGTAGATAGCTGACACTTAAACTATATACCCAATGATTCTAGTGAATGTCCTCCTTTTTTTCTTTCTTTTTTCAAACAGTAATTTATATTCTCTTCTAGATCACTATGAGGGAGTGTTAAAATTATGGAACTCAATTGTTAATTGTTGAAGGAATTGCATGTAAAGAGAATATATAGAGTAAATATTGTACAGATATGGATATAAGTATTTATATACGTATAAAAAACAAATAGAAAATGGATTTCCCAGTTGGGAAATTTTTAATTACTTTCTTAATACTGATAATAGATTTATCTCCCTTTTTTGGTCCTTCATTTTTCCGATGGACAATGAATTTTTCGGTCTTATTTATTCCCTCTTGTTTAGAACAAATTTCTAGTCAATGTAGTTGTATACAATGTTTTTTTTTTTTTTTAATTATGCAAGTAGAAAAATTAAATGATTTAACATGAATATTTCATTTTTATCTTTATTGTATCAATTGGAGTTTGGTGTGTTGCATTAAAACTTTGTCTAAATCTAAAGTTAAATAAAAAAAAAAAAGTTCTATCATGTATTTCACTGTATTCTTTTGTAAAAGTAGTTGTTCTTATTGAAAATTTCTAGTATCAAACTTTATATTAGAAAGAAAATAATAATAATTATCATATTGATGTGCTTTAGATTCAGAGATAAAAATTTTAATTCGAAAAATAATTTTGAAGTATACTAAGAATTCGTATATTGGCGGGAATAGGAGAAGGTAAACATGAGAGTTGCTTGACATAGAGGGAGAAAGAGGAGGAGGAGGAAGCGTGTGTGTGCGCGAGAAGTGTGGCAACGTCGCACGATCCATGTGATAGAGAAGGAGCATGACAAAAGGTAGCAGAAGAGGGTGACGCCGCCGAGATCGAGTGAGTATTTGCCCGGGCGAGCCGGGCATCGAATGCGCTGTGAGTTCTCGTGAAAAGTTGGTGTGCTCTGGTGACGATCAAAAGGTAAGCCAAGCCTCGTGATATTTCGAAGAAAGTATCGGTACGTGGGAAGGTGCAGCAGTTTGGCAACACAAATTAAAATGAGTATTTGAATTGAAAAGTGCAAGAAAAAACGAGTCCAAGTAACACAGAGTGAGAGCGGGCGACACTTGTGTTACACGCCCAGGCGGACTGCTGCGTCACATGGGCCGCGTTCATTCGTCGATAGAGCGACGTGACGTCAGATGAGTGAAGGCGATTGGTTGTGAGCTCGGGTCCCGGACACGTGAATCGTGGCCAAGCAAGCATGGCTGTTGATGCGCAGTGGTTAACACTTGTAAAATGTTTCTGCCACGCGCCAGATCGATCAGGTTATAAGTATTCGACAGTTTAAACGTTGCAGAAAAAAAATTTACCGCAAAATAAACTATGAATTCGGTGTATTTGAGTGTTTAATCAGTTGTAACGCGTGTTTCGGATGGTTTTAGTGTCAGGGTCCGCTTCCTGTAGCACTCGTAACCGTCAAGTGAATCGTCTGGCTTTGACCGGGATTGATTTCTCCTGTGAAAGTAGACGCGCGGTCTTTCCATTGTGGGCTGCGCCCTGTCATTTGCGTAAGTTGATAGTACTCGCGATTTTTTAAATAAATCATTATATCTTGTGTTTCACATTAAAATACTTACCACGCCCGTGTGTATATAATTGTAGTTGTCTCGTGTGCGTGGACCTATCGCCTATTTAATTAACATGTGTATAGGTGGTTGCGTGGCGTGTTTTCTGTGCCATAATAGAATCCGCCAATCCTGGCGTACTTCTTCGCGTGACGTCACTGTCAGCAAGCATTGCCATTGGCCGCCAATGCATGCGTTGCTTCGGTTTGTCTCTAAACGTGATCCAGAGGAGCTGGCTTCGTCAGTTCAAGGAGTTTGCTTTTCCTTCACTGCTCTCATTTATACCCCCGCTCCAATGCTTTTATTATTATTGCCTATATGTATATATACTCATCGAGTTGTGGGGGATGCGCCCGCAGTGCCTTTTTAGCACGGCTTTGACTATTTTTGCACATTGTGACGTTCCGTAAGCTTTCATACGCAATGTTACTATGCCTTACACACTCGAAACCATCCGAGTGTTACTTGAAAAAAAAAAAAAAAATTATCCTCTACTCACCTTTGGTCATAAAAAAAATATCTATTTTTTATTACATTTATTTTTGAAGATTTTTTTTTTTTTTTAGTTTTTATTGATAATCGTCGTTGCTTTTATAGAGAAGATTAAATGACACGAATTCACGTGTCTCGCGAGTTCTCTACTCTTGAAAGTCAAATTGGATTATGAGAAAGCGGGGATCACGGGTCTTTCCACTCGACTACCACCACCACAATCACTTCCATTGCTTTACCTCGTGCAGTGTGTATCTCATGAGAATTGCGACGCCGACGACGATGATGATGACGAGTTGACCGTTGCCAAGTGTGAAGAAGGCCTTGCAATCGGTCGAGTAACTCTGTGCCAGTCTAAAGTGGGAGAAATCTGACGCGATTCTTCCGTCCTCGCTTACAAAGCTCAGTTTTAATGCAATATTGTGATATCAGCAAACTCTTGCAAGTTAAAGATTTAATGGGTCTGCGCGCACGTGCTCCAATGCACGTGCTATTCCACGTTGCTGTTTATCTATTTGACAGATGCTTAGCTATCGAGTATGTGTTGATTTTTATCGGTTATTTGTCAATAACAGTAATTGAGGATTATTTTGGAACAAAAGGTCATGGCGGCACCATGATGGAAATTATTATTGTGAAAGTTCGTGGTGGGAAGAGCAGATGGTTTGCAAAATGCTTACGCCAGTTCAATGCAGGCTTAAAAAATAACTCGACGCATTTTCGTCACGTCACCATCCATCCATATTGTACTTATTGAAGTTTCTCTCATTGTCAGCTCTATAGCTCATCTTAATTTTTTTTTTTCTTCCAATGCCATTTGTAAAGAATTAATTCGTGAATTATTGATGCGCGGTCTCATCCTGCACTCTGTGTTGACACATGATTTCTTTATTTACATTTCATGTCAGTAAATAAACGGTCTGTCACGTGATATTAAATTACTCGAGATATAAATCTTTCGTTTGACCATCTGGCAATTAATCTGGTTTGTTTAGAGGATTAAGGAATTTTTTTTTTTTCAGCAATGAAATAGTTTTAAAATATCTTAATTGCCTGATAAATGGCAAAAGAATCTTTATCAGAAAATCGTATCAACTGGCCCAAAAGGTCAACTTTGTCCTGAAACAAAAATCTAAGAGTTAAAAATAATTTTATATAGCCTGTAAAAAATATAATTCTCAGTATTTATGACAAAAATAATTTTTTACGAAAATATTCTGATTAATAAAGCACAAAAAAGGCTGATATTAATTTAGAAAATTAGAAATTATTGTAATAAATGATTATTTGTAGATAATATTTTATATAGAGTACACAGTGATGAATTGTATTTTGTAGAAATTGCTGGGGCGACCGGCAGCAGACGGAAAGAGCCTTCACGGTCGTCGGCATCACATCAGCGCAGCCCTGACAGTAAAATAAGTGGCCCAGCGGTAGAACGGTAGCAGTAACAATCTTCAGAGTCGACGTTGTTGATCCTGAGATTCATGTTAATCGACTAAGAATCACAATTGGGCAATCAGCCAGCATTTGGACGTAGAAACGCCATCAGAATGAGCCTAGAAACACTATTGGAAGCGGCACGCTACGTGGAGCAGCAGGAGAAGAAGCGGGAACGAGCCGCGAGCACGTCCTCGTCGTCGGATCACTCATTTGCTGTTGCACCGCACTCCAACTATCACAACTCTAATGAGCCACGTGGTGAGTAGCACGTTAATTCCAAGTTATACTGCAATTTTTATTTTTTTCTGATCATTTTATGATCAATTTTATCATGTACTTGTTGGGGAAATTATTTGCAACGTAAAATTGACAGCTAGAATATACCTGGTTGGGGCATGAAGGGCATAAACGAAAAAAAAATTAATCAAAGATCCGTGGCGAGGTCGGTTATCGACCCATGAACCACGTGACCGTATTGGCGTCAAGTGAGAACCACTGCTCTGGCTATATGAATCGCACGCGTTGACCCACGCGTTTGTTGTCTCCAAATTAGGTATGATTTCCCTGCTGACAGTGGTTCTCAGTGAGTTTTTTTTATCCTGTCAATAGACTTTTGCACACTCTGTAATACTGTATGACGAGCTAACCCGCTTACATTCCGCTCAATTTTCGTACCTAGTGATCTACACTTTATTTATTTAGAGATTTAGGCAGAGTAAACACTTGAAACTGTATCTTTCCTGATGAGCTATGTTGATTTTAAGATTTTTAAAAACACTATTTTGAGTGGTCGTTGCTGAAAAAAAACTCTATTTACATTGTTATTCACTCTCTGCGCTCACATCACGACCAGACCAGACGAATTTCATCAGACTACATACGTGTTTATTTAACGTGCCGATAAAGTAGATTTTTCTTTGTTCACCCGCGGGAATTGAAACTGTTTGATTTTTTATGCAAAATATAATTTTCGCGATTTTGTCTGATTTGGTAAAATAATTTTTTTTTTTTATTTTAATCAGCATTTTTTTTTTTCTACAGCACTTTTATGTAATTATGTAGAAAAATTTTTTTTTTTTTTAAATAGAGAAATTTATTTTTTTATTATTTTTAGTCACAAAATTTTTTTTTCTTTTTAAATAAAAATTTTGCTTCTATTTTGAATTGTAATAAGTAAAACAAGCTCAGTAAATGCGTGTAAAAAAATTTGTTTTCAGAAGTTCTTCAAATAGAAGGGCTTAATGATTTAATTAACTTATAACCAACACAATTACAAAAAAATAATGGATTTTTATTCGAAGCGTCTAAATCGATCAAGTTAGGTATCCTTCCGAGTTGCCAAAATTTTTTTTTGCACTGTTTTTATGATACCTACTTATACCTCGGGTATAAAAATTAAAAGAAATATTCCGGACATCAGTTACACCAGGTTAGAGTTTTTTTTTTTTTTCATCTGATATATTTCATACAATTGTGCTAGAGAAAAAAAAAAGTGCCGTTAAAAAGCGCGCGCGTGCTCGTGAGACCACGATAGAAAACAGAGGGTGGCGGAAGTCGACGGAAAGAGTAGGATTATTAGGTAGTTGCATTGAGAACTGATGGCGGGAGAACTGAGACTTGTGTTCATGGCATGAAGAAATGGAAGGGAGAGCTAGCCGGTCACGCTGCATCTTCTCTGGCTTATATCCCCACTACACTTTTCCCGCCGTACCTCGTCGCGTTTTTCGGCGGGGGAGGAAGAACAACTCTGTCGGTCAGTGACTTCAAATGCGTTTGCTTTCCCAGATACGTACGTGTTGCACATCCACGTGCAAATGGGCTCTGTGTGTCTGCGCTGCGAGCAACTCGATTTGTCGATTGTGCATAGGAAAATAATCATTCTCGACAGCGAGACTGGCTTCAACAACTGTTTTATTTCACCAGACTGACCAAACATCTGTATATGTGTGTATACACTGTATAGGTCAGGCGCAAAAGCACGCGGTGCAAGCTATATCTTTCGACTGCGCATATTCCTTGTCCCCAGCAATTCCCCACCACGCGTTCCCGGCCGCGTGGCGGTCTGATCAATCTCCAACGTTGCCAGATATTCTCCCTGACCTGGAGGACCTGGTTGTACTCCCCTCTTCCTGTCATTCGTACATTGATACACTTATTGTAGACATATTAATTATCTGTCAACGCTTGGGAGCTGTCTCGTTTTTTATATATATACGTATTTTAAAAATTTTTTATCTTTATAACTGTTTTTTACTTTTTTCAATACTAATTTTAATTGGAATATCTTCCTTTGCACTTAGTAATGACTAACAGTTAATAAAAATTTTTTTCATCCACGGTGCAACATCGTTATTTATTTAAATTGAGTGTTTATCGATACGATAAAAATGTTCGGATGTATTTTTTTTTTTGTTTTACTCACGTACTCGATATCTGTTGGCAATGATGTATTACTCATATTCCAGAGCTATATTCGATTTTTTAGATAGCAAGAAATTTATGATAAAAAAAGGCATAAAAGCATAATGAGATAGATGAATGTTTGGATGGAAATGATTGTTTTATGTATTGATTTCGTTTTCTGGCGCGTAAGTGAGCGTCAGAGTACTCACGGTCACCTTGAACATACAATGCATTCAATGACTGCCAACAGATGGTAGCGTAGAATGTCGCAAAAATGTGAAAAATTTTTCACAATCATTTTCAGGACTCTAAATTATGGAGAGTAAAATTTATGATTTATTTCAATCGAATAGGCTCGAATAGATTTTTATGTATATTAGTTCAAGTAAGAAAAAAATAATAATTTTTTTCGTTTGTCAATTTGTAGGTGCAAAAATGAAAAGGGATCGAACAGAACCGGATGATTTATTTTGTGAGGAGAAAATGCTGATAATCGACGGTAAGTTTTAAAAATCAATGAAACTGATTGGGGGTTTTTTTTTTTGGATAATGTCTCAGTATCATTTACGAGTGCTAATGACTGTTAAAAAGTTGAAATGAAGTATAATTTGTCGATTGACCGATGAATATCAATGGCAGCGGGGTGAAGTGGGACGTTCAGGGTGCGATCAATTTGTTACAGCGTCGACGGGGCGCGCAACGATGACGTCGTCCTCAGGTTGGAGACCGTGGGCACTTAAGTTTAGATCTCAGTCGACTTTCGCGACTCACGCGGCACTAGTTCCATTCATTGTTGGTTCTTGGGTGCTTATATGTCAGTATTGCGCGCGCGCATGAAGGGTTTAAGTGTTTATTCGAAGAAATTTTAACATTTCAAAATTTTTTTAATGCACAGAATTCTACCAATTTGCAATTGGTCATAATTTTTGCATGGATTTTAAAAGATAATAATAATGAAAATTCGTATAATTGATTTTTTTTTTTTGTAATCCGACAGAGATTGTCAGTTTTAATGGCAATTTTTTGTTTTTTAAAATGTCAAAAACATGAATATTTTTGTGATTAATTAATATTCAGTGATAATTTTTTGATTATATTTTATAATTTTAATTAATTTATGCGTAAAAGCAGATAATTATTTGTGAAAAATAAAACAATGGGAATGTTGATGACGGAAAACGCTACGCTGTCGTTAAATATGCCTGTAACTCATGATGTCGGTAATAGTATAAATATTATTCGGGATAATATAATCGTGGATAATAATGACGTTTTCACTCGACTTCCTATGCTTGAGATTTCTCATGATGGTCGAAAATTATCGCCAATACGATATGTTGATATCCCACCACCAAAGAAGAAATGGATGAGACATTATTTATTGGGTGAGCTCAGCAATATTTAATTCGACGGGTTTGTCCGACTTTCTGTGGAAGGACGCGGTTAATATAATTTTAGATTTTTACAGGTATCTATTTTCGCGAGTGCGTGGTATACAGTTTTGCTTTATGTTCAACGAAATGGTGAAAAGTCTGCTGGACTAGATTCTGGACATAATTTCTTAAATGATTCTGGATCGTTTAAAAATTTATATGATCAACAAAAATTCGTTTAATGTTTCAATTTTTTTTATAACGAAATTTTTTCTTGGGAAAAAATGGATTTTTTTTATCGTCAAAAAATTTTTCGATTTTTTTTCGATATTTTGTGCTTTCTAGCGGGAAAAATGCAGTTGAAAATGAATTTTTTAAAGCAAAAATCATATTTTTATTGATTAAAACGTTTAACCGTATTCTCAAACTGTTAGCATTGCGGAATATAATGTTTTAACCGTAAATTATGTGAAAATATATATACTATACTGTGTATGTCTGACTCGACCGTCTGCTGATACGAGTCGTGTATGTACATGGCAGGCAGCGTGACCGGTAGTCACATGGTCTCCGCTTCGTCTTCACCCGCATCTTCCGACTTGCAACCCGTCAATCGCGACCACGTGTTGCCCCCTCTGCGCACTGTCTTTGAAAGATATCAGAGAGGGGTGATGTCTACCCAATGTATTGCATATTTTTTTTTTTTTTCTATAAAATTAGATATTGAATATATTTGACACAACATTCTGATGCACAACGTCGAATTTCACGTATTCAACCTTGAATAAATCGTTTGAAACTTCAAATTAACGTTATTAATTCTCTATATATCTTTCAATGTTTCTCAATTTATATAACAAATAATTGTCACGATTTGCACGGATCGTGCGTTTGATTATTGAATTTTTATCGCGTTGAAAAATGACGCATACCCGAGCTATTGTTGACATTCTTTCGGCGTCTGTATGGAAATTACTGACGTACACACCATTTGGTTTTGTAATCCAGCAATGCCAAAATGAATTAAAAATAGCCCAGTTATTACGTTTTTTTTTTTACCTGATGAAAAAACGGGACAAAAATAAATTTGTAATTTATTTTAAATAATAAGAGAATTTAAGTACTATCAATAGTAACAGTCGTTTGAATTAAATGCTTTAGTTTTTGTACATAATTTTTTATTTGTTATACTTTTTATGATCACAAATAGCTGCAGCAATGCGTTTCAGGATTGCCAAGTCTCTTGATACATGAATGAGTTGGATGCACGCGCAGTGTGCACTAATTTAACTCACGCACTAGAAAATGAAAGAGAAAAAAAAGTGACAGGAATGCAGAAAATCCTGCGCTCTAGGTTAATTTTGACATCAAAACTTTGTTGGTGTCTTTCATCTATTACATTTCAGACATAGCAACAGTTATTGTAGTTTTAGTTTACAGTCAATCAACTCGATGTTCTTATTGTTTTTCGCTTACAGAGGAGGAGCCACTCGAGACTAACAGGACCAATGGTTACTCAATAGGATCACGAGCAAGTCCAGTTATTGCGAGTTCCAGAGGAATACTGACTGGTCCGAATTCTCTAGCATCTGGCCAAGTAACTACACATCACCATCAACTCCATCAGCAATCGCTCCAACATCACAATAATCATACTATTGCAACGCACAACCATTATTCGGAGAATTCGAATCATACATCAGGTGGAGGAGGTTCGCTTGTCGTTGATCTTGATGCCATGCACGATGGCAAAAAGCACAGAAATGGGTATGTGTTATTTGAAAGCTCAATTTTATATTTTACATTAATATTGGAAGCATTTGAAAAATTAATTCAGGGGAGTTATTGATAATATGTTCATGTAGTTACAAAAAATTATTTTCACGGCCGTATTTAATTTAAATCCGGTTGACTAATGATGGTTATTGATGATACATGTGTTGAATGGAAAATTATTTGACAATCACGATGTCTGAATAAGATGCTAGAAGCGTTGGTTATATTTAATACAAATGAAAGTGAACGATATGACAGACTCAAGCCAAACTGTTTTAATATAACACGTCCAGCATTTTCTTATGTGTATAGAATACACTGGTTAAGGTAGCTGAATGGTAGAACAACCTAGGAGAGAATTTATAAAAATACTCGAAACAGTTGATCGTGAATTCATTTACGACTTTTAACACGTGCAGCACATGTTCGCTCTGTAGAGTAATTGGGGGAAAAAAAATTTATTCAGATATGTGGAGAAAAAGGTTTTGATTTATGACAATCATGGCCTCATATGCGTGTAAATCGGTTTAAATTTGTTGATTAGATTTAAAAAAATTTTCTGGACTTTTTTCCGACATATTTCGAGTCATATTTATCACCCTTTAATTTTATTTTTGTTTGTGGTTATATTGGAACAAAAATGACATCAGAAATGTATTTAAAAAATCAAAAATCTGTTGTTACGAGTAGGCGCAGTAGCAATGATTGTCAATGCATTCGAGATTTGTGGGTATGTATTTATCGACTTGGTTTATTTTTATTGTGTGAGTACACACGTTAACTGTACTGGACCAAAAGTTTTTACTCGCCATGTCGGCACATTTTACACTACTGCGATTTCTACATGTAATTTTTAAATTAAAAAATTTTACCGCTATTATCGACTAGCAGTATGGAAGGTGTATATGATTTTATTTAAAAAAAAAACTTGTTTTACATCACTCCTCGCTCGAAAGTGCAGTTTTCCGTCCGCTGAGCGCCTGGAAAATTCCTCTTTCGCGCTAAAGGACGATGTGAAATTTTAAACACGTCTCAGGCAGCAATTAAAAATACCTTCAATCGCGTGTTGATCGTTTTATTTTGTTTACTGCTCTAGAAGTGTAAAATATCCAACTAAATAATGAATTAATAAATGTTTTTATTTGTACTTTTCAGCCCGTGTGTGATGAGGTCTGGTACGCGAGAGGTTCACAATAAACTTGAGAAGAATCGGAGGGCTCATCTGAAAGAATGTTTTGAATTGTTGAAAAAACAACTTCCCGCACAAGATGAAAAAAAGTCTTCAAATTTATCTATTTTGCACGCAGCTATTAGACATATTCAGGTATGTTATTGACAACTAAAAAATTCGAAAAGTTTATTATATAAAAAAAAAACTTGATTAAAGCAATCTTTATTTACAAAATTGTAAATAAGAATGCTGAAATATTGCTAAAAAATTTTTTGTACACATTAGACTAATAAAAATTTCTTTTCTTTTCTTTTTTTTTTGCAATTAGGAATCCGATGGAACAATAAACGAGTTCATATACGATTAACAAAAAAAAAAAACATTTTGTAAAACTATAGTATAGAAAACAGCATTTGTTAAAATTCGATTTTTTAAGTGCTACACAGCACTAAATGATGGCTAATAATAAAATTTAAGATTTCACCCACGAGAAATTATCCGTGACATGATTTTAATTTTCTAATAAAGCGCACTTTCATTAGGTTTAATGTTCGGTAAACATATATTTTTATATTGCAAATTGTATGTTGGCGGTAGCTAGATTTTAGTGAAGTGATTGTAAGTCGTGTCAAAGCACTGAAAGATCTTGAATTGGTTCATTTAAAAATAACCGGTGTCGTGTGTACTGGCAGTCATGATTTTGTTGTTTAACATCGGTTAATTTTACACATTTCTAATTTGCATTACATAATATCCATGTACATTTTCCAAGTATATTTTATTATTATTTTAAGTTTCATAATATATTACATGAACTAAAAAACAGCATTATATTATTAATTAATTTATAAAAGTCTAAGCAGTCATATAAAATTGATTGGCAGGAAATCCCGAGGAAAAAAAAAAATCGTTTGAAACTTTCATTTTGATCCCTAGAAAATATATCCGTCCAACCTAATAATTTTGCGGCAAAAAAAAAAATTTTTTCAATCCATTTTACATCGGCATAATGATCTTATATAATCCGATTTTTATACGAGAAAAAATGAGTGTTTAATCATATTCAAATAATGAACGTGTGTAATTGCTATTGAAATAATAAATGTTTTTTTTCATGTTTTTTTTTTTTTTTGGTGTGTATAAGACATTTGTGTTTCTCTGCAGTACAGATCGATTTTGAGGTTTTTCAAGTTTATTATCTGATGTTTATTTATTCATAGCAAGCGCTAAAGATAAAAAAATCGTTTAATTGCCGACGGAATACATCGTGGACATTTATTGTTGTTGCGAAAATTCATGTTGGATATTTAATGAAATCTCAAGAGAGTATTTGACGGGTGTGCGTTGAAATATAACCGACGCAGCTGCGTTCGCGTGGGACTGAATATCGAGTTGCTTGAGCTGCACGAGATCGCCGGCCAAAAATGTTAATGCCTCATTCGCGATTGAGAGGAAAAGCAGTTGTGATCATTGAGTACACGCGTGCGCGATGCCCTTTGTATATATGTCCTCCCGCTAAATTTCATGATTGTACTACCACGTGTTTAGGCCAACAATGTCAGCGAGTAGCGCCACGTGGACTGCGATTTCTATTCAGTTGATAACAGATCAAAAAAAAAAAAGAAATAAAAAAAAAAGATTTATCTTAACGACTCGATGTCATTCTCTGATATACTGGTCATAAAAACAATTCAGAAATTTTATTCAGTCATAAAAAATATCGTGTTTCTATGGAAATAAATTTTAATAAAATTACGATAATTTTTTTATTATATCAAAATTGTAAAGAAACAAATGTTTAATATTTTGATTTGTTAATTGTTGAGTTTAAATAAACGTTAGTAAAATGATTAATAAAAAATATTAAAATTGCATTACAGACCTTAAGAAGAAAGGAACGAGAGTTTGAGCATGAAATGGAGAGATTGGCGAGAGAAAAAATTGCAGCCCAACAGAGGATAGTCGCGTTAAAGAAAGAACTTTCTGCCACATGGGATCATATTGATTTCAAGACTCTTCTACAGGAGCAAAATCCTCCAGTTGATCCGCTGGCTTCAAAAAATGGTAAACAAAGTTTTTTTTTATTGTTGAGAATTCATAATTAATTGCAAAAAAAAAAAAAGTTTCAGCATTGTTTTGACATTGGAATAAATATAGCAATAGGTTTAAAGTGCAAATAATCAGTTTTTTTTGCCAATATCTCGGTTATTATCAGTTTTACAAGTTTTTCCATAAAAATAATTTGTTTTTCACGTACATTGCACAATAAAAAATTAATCTGGATGAAATATTTGTAACTAAAGAAATATCAAAGTTTCTGGATTATTAGTGAGTAAAATGGATGTAGAAGTTTCAGGATTGGCACGCAGTGGAACGCGGTACAGCAGCACTAGTAGCCTGAGTAGTGCAGCCACAGCAAATTCACCTCAAAATTTACAAACAACCAATACAATGTCGTCTATACAGAGTCAAGTAGCAACAGCGGCAGTTGTGTGTCAAACTCAAGGATTGAACCTTGCTCAAACTTCCCGCGAGAGTCCACCTACGAGCTCTAGTCCTGGAGCCTCAACGCCCAGCATTCCCACTCCTGCCCAGGTAAATATAATTTTATTTATTATCAATAATATCATTTAGATTTTATCGTTAAATATAATTGAAATATAATTTAATGAAATAGGAGAAAGTAGCATCAACCTCGACTGTTGTGCAGCAGCCGCATCAGCTCCATTTACCAATAAGTGCCCAAATGTTGAATACAAGTCAGGGCTTAGCAACTATAGTACCAACACTCCAGCACCTTGGCTCTGGTCTGCGAGTCATTCCTGGTGATACGAGACAACTTTTAGTCGCTCATACTACGAGCAATAATGAATCACGGCCTTTAACTCTGGCAGTTCAGAGCTCCACTGATCACTCTAGGCCTCTTATTGCTGTTCAGACAAGCACTGGCAGCGAAGCCAGACCTGTTGCACTAGTTGTACACTCTACCACAGCTAATGACAATAGGGTCACGTTTGTTCATTCAAATTTATCCAATCAAGAGCGACCACTCACTCTTGCTGTACAATCCTCAGCGAGTGAAGTTCGACCTGTTACTTTTGTTCATTCTGGAAATGAGGGTCGACCTTTAGTCCTCGCCACTCATCCTCCACCTCTAAATGTTACAAGTAAGTTCTATTATTTATAAGAGACTATTCTAAAAAAGATTGATAAGTGGCAATATATTTTGTAATACTTCTGACGGCTTTAAAATTTTATCTTTTCATGAGATTTAATATTTTTTGAGTAAAATACAATTTTTTTTTTAGATTCACAAACTAGATTACGCTCTGGTGAGACACAAAACAATCATAAAATGGTGGGAGGTGTAACACTAGTTGGTGGTAATGGCGCTGAACTCACGAGATTGCCCGGTGGAGCTGAGCTAAACATTCTGCCATTCCGTTCGGTAAAGGCTCAGTCTTTAGCTGTTCAAGGAGGTGATTGATAACTTAATAACTTCAACTGGGGTGCTTCAAGCACCTACATCTATTTATCACATAAGTAAATTTATTGATTTATTAAATACACGTTTTATAAAGAAATTTATTTTCAATCTATTGATAGTTTATAATTTATCGGAAGAATTTATTTAGATGTTTAGAATCGTAATTTTTATAGTATATTCATCGATAATAACGTTTGGTGAGAGATGAAAAAAATTTTTAATTTAAAGGAAATAATTATCTGATCTGAATGACGTGATTTTCGAAGAAAAAATGAGAGATAATGAAATAAAATTAAATTCATGAGTAGAAATTCTTTTTTATTTTAGTTAAGAAAATTTTTTTCTTATAGCTTGAAGAACTTTTATTTGGAAATACGACATTATATTTAATTTTAGTTTAAAGAAACATATCTAACTCACGTAATTTTATTACAGGATTAGCTTTGAGTCATACAGGAGTATCGTTGCAATCATCCTCCGGGAAAGTTGGATCGGCAATAATGCATAATGCACCATCTACAGAGAGTATAGCTCACATTGTCGGTCAACATACTCCACTCTCAGGTCTAACGCCTATTGTCACTCCGATGGCAGTGGTTACACAGGGCAATCAAGTAACCGCGCATATTTTGGCGCCTTCCAGCCTCGCCGGAAAAATGATAACAACACCTATCCTCAAGTCCGTGGGGCAAGTACCGCTGATGAACGCTCAATATCTCAATACAACTACTCTTGTCAAGCCTGTAGTTGTTGTGAGTTCATCAAATTCCTCAGCGTCTGCAACTATAACTTCCAGTACACAACCTTCCTCGACTTCGCATTCTAGTGCCTGACGGAATGGAAAAAATATTAAATTCGTCTGAGATAAAACATTACATATGGGTCGAAATTTTATTGTCTCGATTTTTTTTTTCTTCAACCATGTGTATTGATTTTTTTCTATTATTGAGCAGGTCTTGATTGTAAAATTCTCGTTAATATTTTTACAATTATATGATCACATAGTCGTTTACTTAAATTTTAAATTAAGTTTTTCGACTACTGAATCATATTTTTTTTTTTTTCTCATCTATTGGAAAAAAAAAAAAATTATTTTATTTATTTGGAATAGAATCGAACAAGATGGTGTATAACATTATAGAGCACTACGTACTGACTGTTAATTAGAATGTAATAGTTATCTGAGATAATACAGCGAGCGGTTCATCATTGAGTTAGTAAAGTAATTCTTTTATAATGTATATAAAATAAAAAGAAATGAACAAAATAGATTGAGGAGAATCTGATAACATTGACTTGTTATATATGTATGCCTGTGTTAAATATACGTGAACTAGAAATGGGCTTAGAATTCCCAAAAGTTCGATATTAATCTGCGATCGATTTTTTAAGTGATTTCAAACAACTCTACGGAGTGTTACATAATAAATCGAGACGATTTGATTGTATAAATATTAATTTTTATTAACCAGTCATTTTCAAGAGAACAAAGCGACAATTTTTGATATATATAAAAAAAAAAAATTCTTTCGCCAAAATTAGGAATTTGTAATCATGATTTTTAAAAAATCTAATGTGTGTGTATTAGTTGTATGAAATTAAAAAAAATTTTGGTATAAAATGAGACTGACATTTTGCAGCTGTGTTTTTAAAATTAGTTTTGCTAATGATTTTTTTTTTTTTTGTGTCAGGGGGAATTTTTAAATAGACTATTTAAGTCAATGACTGTGATTTCAACTTATTTAACTTGATATGATTGCCTCTCGTGCGTGGCGTATTGAGATGAAATGAAAAAAGTCGTGTTCTCTTGGGAAAATGATTGAGTTATACAGTCTATGTATCTGCTCATTGATTTGACAATAATCAGAACAAAAGTATTGACAACCTTTTCTGTTCTTGATCTAAGTTGGAAGGATAAGATTTGCAACCGTTATTGAAGTTAAGTTGATTTAATTTGTACGAGCACGTCATATTTCGAAGAAAATTTTTATTCATTACATAAAATCCAGTAAATAAGTATTAAAAAAAAAAACCACACATTATAATATCATTATTTGAAATGATTAAATACCTTTAATTAAACCATTTGATTACTTTTTTCAAATTTCTAACAACAACGGATTGATAAATGTGTCGAAATGTTTGACCGTTGTTATGTTGGGAAATCGCGTTTAAAGTTATATCTTCTTTAATCTTTAGCTACAGATAAAAAACTCTCAGATCAACGTTTTTTTCTTCTTCATTAACTTTCCCAACTTTTGTATTTAAAACTTTTTTTTTTAGGATTAATATTCACAAAAGAATCACATTTGAGCGCCCCCCCTTTTCCAAAGGATTCGTGAGAAATAAATGAAGTTAATTATACCTTGTGATTAGCCTTTAAGTATTAATCCTAGTAAAAAAAGTTTTTGATAAATATATCTGAAAATTAAATATACGAAGAAAAATTTCCCAAGAGTTTTTTGTCCAACGTTAATGGCGAAAATATCGAAAAATAACTAACATCTAAATCGTTACTAATTTTTGTTACTTCATTTCAAATCTAATTTCCTGAAAAGAGAGAAAAAAAAAAAAAAAAAAAAACTAGTTCGTTATTTCATTATAAATTTAAATTATTTTCTAAAATTTGTGTATCATCAATTTGACATCATAGTGAGTAGATTAATGCATAGAATAATTCATTGATCGCGAGATTGCATATGCAAAAAATGTGATACAAATAAAGTTATTAATGAAATTCATTAATATAACAATTAAGAATGCGTAATAATGAAATGATTACTTTAAATGATGCGCCTGTTAATTATCATTAACAATCAATCATTAAAAATAATATCACTAAGAAAAAAAAAAAAATCTACCTAATTGTACATAAAGATTGTCTACTAGAATCAAGAATTAGTATTCCACTGATTTTATAGATGATGATAAGGCATCAGAGAACAAATAAAAACGAAGGATTATTAATTAATATTATCATTTTTACTATTATGATTTTTATTAATATTAATATTATTATTATTATTAATTACTATTATTTTATTATTCAAATTATTATTTTATAATGCGCTGTGCTCAAATGATTGATTAAATTAGTCCAACTGACTTGACATCAATTAAATTAAATTCATTCATGCAGATCACCTTTTGCAGTTTATTGAAAATATATAAATAATTGTAAAAAGACAAATAAATAGTACTCAGCGTGCAATAAATATTTAACAGTATTGAAACGTAAAAAAAAAGAGGTCAATACACAGGATTAAAAAAAAAAAAAAAATGTGGTTGTGTGGCTTGATGTAAATTTTTCCTATGAATTTCGAGTGATTTTCCTTTTGCAGCCGTTTTTTTTTTTTTTTTATTCTTGGATTATATTTTCAAAAGTGGGTTTTATGGTTATTAAGTACAATAATAAATGTAGTATGAAAATAAAAATTGATACTGAGCAAGAAATCAAACAGGAAATGATTCAATTTTGTTTTTAGATTCTATGGTGGTTTTAATTTTCAACAAGGATTAAGTAGTTTATGATAAATAGAATATTTTTGTTTATATAAAATACAATTTTCAATGCTTCAAAAAGTTTTTAATGAGATAAAATTGACTTTTTTGTTTTTTAGGAATATATAACCTTCGCTGTACATTAACGTTGTATATTTCTGTAAATAGACAATTTCATCAATGGTATCGATAAGTTTAATTATGTGTATCTATGCATTACTTTTATTAATACGATAACGAATTTTAAGTATCTGTGTACATACTTGAAACAATCACATTGGTGTAATAAAAATTATTGCAGAAACTTTTTTGGTGTTGCTTATTTGCTTGTCAAGTAAAATAAATCTAAAGAAATGAAGATGAAATGCTATTTATATTCTAATTGAGCGAAAAAATTTGAGATAATTACTTGATAATACTGACCTGTAGTTTATTGGCGTTTTTTTCTTACTGTAAAGTTAGATTAACAATGAAAAGAACTACAAGATAAAAAAATGATTTAGTTTTCATTGAATTCTATTTAGCCGGTCATTTTTTGATACTGTGTGACACTAGTTTATTGTTTAAATTCGTAAGGATAATAAGTAAATAAATTGACAAATTAACTTTTTATGTAGTTGTATGATGTTCCATTTATTAAAAATATGCGTTGCTTCACATTACCTATTGTTCATTTTTTTTTTACTCTTTCCATATTTTTAGACACAGTCAAGAATATCTCACAATAATATTATATTGTCATTTATTTACGTATCGAAACATTTCTACGCAGATAACTCTCAAAATATATTTTGTGTTTTATACCATTTAATAAAATAGTAGATTCCTTTAATGACTCGGTCAATTTTGAATGACTAACTTACATTTATTTTTATGAAAGATTGATTGATTTTGAAGCTTTTACTTGGTCATGTGTGTGTATGTGTGAAATAGAAAATTATTTAGGTAATGATTGCATTATATCTTTGACAGTTTTATGATACAGACTTTATAATACCGACTAACGCTGATCGGAACATCAGATCTACTTTAAATTAAATTCGTGCGCGTTGTAAGTGGGTGCATTTCTAGAATTAATTCTCGACATTATCAGAAACTGTTACATGAAAAATAGACATATATATAATATATATTAAACTACACTCTTCAGTCCTCCAGTAAAGACAAAGACGACTGACCAAAATTAAAATGTAAAAAAAATGTGATTTATTCAAAAACACATGTATAAACATATAAACTCTGAATAAATACTTATTGGTTTGAATTTGTTCAGGTAGATGAACAAATAATATCAAGTTAATTATATATATTATATATTTTTTAATATATGAAAAAAGATTTAAAAAAAAAAAACGGTTGCATATTCAAAAAAACATCAGGCAAAATTGATGAATACTATTTGGTTGAAGTAGAAATGGACCGTTATTACACATAAGCTACATATATATTTTTTTTTCCAAATGGTCGGTTTTTTTTTTTTCTGTCACAAACGTGCGTAGATTCATAAATACACTAAATACTCGTAATAATAATGAAAGCACACGATTATGGCTTTTTTTTTTTTAGCAAGAAAAAAATCTGATAAAATAGGAAAAAACTTTTTTTGAGATTCTAACTAAAATACTTAAATTTTGAGTTGATTCAAATTTTAATTTATTCTCTAAAAAAATTTTTTTTTTAGAAAATTATTTAATTTAGCTGTGATGATATTTTTTGACATGTAAATTCATTATTGACAACGCGACGTGAAAATTCAATTGCTATCTTGGACTCTCAACAAATTGAATTGATAATCGACGTTTTATTGTCGATTGTTACCTTTGTATTAAATAGTATTTTAAGAAATTATTTTATTTATGATTAAATTCAAATGTAAGAATTTTAAATATGATTTGAATCGACTCATAATTTACTTTCATTTATAAAAATTTATAGCGTAAAAATTTTCCTTGTTTTATCATAATTTTTTCATCACTTCTGAAAAGTAAAAAATTTTAATAAATTTTAAAGACTAATAATTTCACTCTCAAAAATTTAGTGCTTAATTCATCACAAATAACATATCTTGGTGTTTTAATCGAGATTTCTTCCACACGTCATGAGATTACAATAGATGTAGTAAAAAATTTTAGTAAATCTTTTATGGTTTTTAAAATAAGATATATATTAGGGACAAGCAAATAATGAGAAAAAAATTGTTATCACCTTTAATCAGAAATCAAATTTGATTTTTGATAGAAATTTTTCTAGCTGATTTTTTGGAATGGTATTAACACACGATCACCTATTTATCAAACTAAAATACGACAGAATTTACATAAGAAAAATTTTCCTGTACTTTTTTCGGATAAATTTAATATTCTCTATCTGTGTTTAATCTCATGTCTTAGAAACGACGATTAAATATATCTGTTTTTGTACTTGGATGCTTTTTTTTATGATTAAAAATAGCATTTGCCGTATTGCATCTATTTTATCATAAACTGAGAAATATTTATACACCGTAATTTTGTGGGAAAATGTGCTACTGTTGATTTTTGCATCGTATGATAACCTGTAGTGTGATAATTAGTTGATAGGTTGCAAAAAAGTGGAATATCTACATTGAAAAGTAATTTGCTAATGATTGGATGAATACTTGGTGTGGTACTCAATTTTATATTTCTGTAACTGTTCATATTTGACTAAAAACTTTAGAGATATTTTTTTCTTCTTCTTTTAAGTTTTCATTTATTTTATTTCAACCGTTTTTTTCCGATGATTCATGCTGAACTATTTAGAAAGTTGCATATTGCAACTCTTTGAATATCAATCCGAAAAAAAAGTTTTAAATAAAAAAGCTGGTGACTTTGCAATAGAAGAAAAATAGTCTGTAGCATCTTTTTTTTTTCGAAAGTTAACGGTAAACAAAATGGAGCATTGATTACAATTTCTATTTTTTTTTATTAGAATAAAAAAAAAAATTTGTGAGTCTATCACGGGTGATCGTATGCAGTTTACCTCTGGGCAAAATTATATTATTTCTTTCTAGTATTTGAGATGACTAAAGAAACAAATAATTACCATACAACAATGATTGGCTTTATCTGTTAAACGACGTGAATGTTCACATGTGTGTGAATTCTTTAAAGCATAGATAAATATTTTAAGGTTCTAGTATTTATTAAAATTTTACTTCCATTTTATCGCTGTTTTTATTCTCTTCTAAAGTTACTTATATATGTGTGAACACAATGGCAAACTCAATGAATCACAATAGATTTTTGGACGCCATTACAAAATTAATTTTTAGTCAGTATTAAATATTGTGATTAAATAAACATATAGTATATTGAGGAAGTTGTTAATTGAAATATTTTTTGCCCGGCTAAATATTGAAAACGTTTGAACCAGGATGTTTGCAAACCATCGCAAAAATGTGCGTGTAATTAAATCATGATCGAACTCGATGCAGCAGTATTTTTCTTTTTTATGTTCTACATCTACGGATATGAGGTAGAAGAATTTGGGGAGAGGGAGAGGCGTAAAACCAGATAAAACTTTATCTCTGGTTTGTTTAACGTCATCGCTGTGTGTTGTCAGAGCGGAAGAATTGTGTACAATATTTTGTTTTTTCTTTAAATCTCTATTTAGTCCAAATGTTTAAGATTTAATGCACTCCATGGAATTGTCATTGGAAAAAAGAAAAATTTAGAGAGTTACTTTGCGCCGGGAATTTTACTGAAAACTTTGGAGAGGTCAACACCAGTCAGAGCTTGAACTGCGGGAGGTACTTGCCCTACCAGTCGACTGATTTCAGCTGTGGTGTTATCGCCACCACCGAGAAGTACTATCTCTTCGGTTCTTGCAAGCGGCGCAGCAATTTCAGCGGCAATCTGTTGAAAAATAAAAACAATGGTTATAAAAATTTAAATATAAAAATTATATTTACTGCAATAAAAATTTGACTAACCTTTGGCATTGCATTTAGAGCCAAATTAAGAAGAGCTGCATTACTGTACATCTTGTAAACTTCACCCTTGAGGCGCATTTTCTCGGCCTCGGCCACTCCTATAATCTCAAAAGTTTTCGCCTCAGCTTCTCCGAGCAGTCGAATTTTTTCTGCTTCTGCCTTTGCATTGTCGACTGTCTGCGTTCTGAAAAAAATTCCATGGAATTTATTCATCTGATTCTGAAAATTGCGTTAATTACTTTCGTTACCTCTTTCCCTCCGCAATGGTTGTTATTTTGTAATGCTCAGCCTCGGCAGGCAGACGAACTGTACTTCGGAGTTCGTGTTCTTTTCGTCGAATTTCTTGCTCCTCAACTTCAATCAATTTGTGTCGTTCGACAACTTCAATCTGTATCTCTTCGTTTCGGATTTTTTGCTTGATTTTAGCCGCTTGAAGTTCGTAAGCCAGTTGAGCTTCAGCTTTCTACAAACAGACAAAATATACAAAAATTTTCATGCGAAAGCCATTTTAAATAAAACACTTCAAGGGCTATGAGCGATTTTCAATATTTTCGTCATTGCTTATATATATGCGTTTGCTCGACGCTTTCGCTGGATACAAAGCGTGCAATGCCTACGTGACAAACATCATGCGCGATTTCTAACGACGATATTGATTGTCAATTGCGCAATTTATTGCCACAGAATTCGGAGTAATATGGTGAACTTTCTGTTGTCAATAATATTATAGAAAGAATATTTTTAGAAAAATTATTTTACTTACTAGAAAGTTTTTTCATATTTTTTATCAACCATTGAAAAATTATCAAAAATATTGCATTGGAATAACATAATTTATTTTTCATTGAATTTTATTTATCAGATATTTACTATTTTGTATTTATTTATTTATTTATTTATTAGAATAACTTACCGCAGTGTTGACCTCTTGATCAAAGTTGGCCTTTTGCAGCTTGTAAAGTCTAGAATTGTCCTCGATTTTCGTGTCTGTATTGTACTTGGTATCCATGGCTGACTTTTCGCACTCGGCTTCCTGAAATATAACAAAAAATATCATTAATAAAATTCATGTATGATTAATAATAGAAGAAAAAGTGTCAGATAAAAATTAAATACATTGATTACGTACTTTAATACCGGCATCGCGATTTGCTCCAGCAACTCCAACATCAGCTTCTCGCTTGACTGCGGCAGTTTGAGCTTTTCCAAGAGATGCCAAGTATTGTACATTGTCATAAACGTCTTTGATGGTAAAAGACAGAATCTCAATTCCCATACGTCCAACATCCGGCGCTGCAACTTCTCGCACTAGACAGGCAAACTGGTCTCGATCTTTGTAAACTTCTTCAACCGAAAGCGTGCCTAGAATAATGTAAAATAAATTCCATTAATATTTCCGGGTATGTTGAGAGTTGACATTGGCTGCTAGACTCTAGTTCACTCACCGAGAATAGCTCGAAGGTGACCTTCCAGCGTTGACAGAATGGTCGATTTGATCTCGTGCACACTTTTGCCGAGAAATTGCTCACTGGCGGTAGATAGTAGTTCATCCGCTTTCATTATCTTACATTGGGCAACTCCCGTTACTGTTAATGGCACGCCCTGAGCAGTTTCCACGCTTTCGCATACTGGATTCAGGGTCATCACTTCCAAGGACAGGCGCTGAACGTCAGTCACAAACCACCAACAAAATGCGTAGCCTCCGACGATTGTTTGCTTCTTCGTAGACCCACAGCATCCGCCTAGAACAGAAAAATACCCAGTTAAGTTTACTACTTTGGTTAGGATACAATTTGATACTTAGGGAAGAATGTTTAGAGCATGATTTTGTAGAGTTACGAATGGAAATAAATATTGGAAAGGACTTTATAATGATCTTAGTAAGTGAAATCAACGAAAAAATTCATCTGCGACTGAAATTGAGCCCATAGTCCCTCAGTTAATCCTCAGATACCACGCTGTAGACATCACTTTGGGAATTTTAATTTGAATATCAACTAGCTGGCATAATTCATCAGTAAGTTGATTCTGCCTCAAACATTATTTCAGTACAGACTTATTAGACTAAATAATTTGTTAAATTTTTTTCTTTGAGAGGAAAAAATTTTAATGAATTTAGTAGATTCGGATTATTAGTATTTTTATTCTATCCTATAAGTTATTTTCTAAGACTTTTATGGGTTTGAAGAAAACGCAGAAAGAGTAGGACAAGTAAATTGAAACCGCAGAAAACGATTTCATTCTACGCTGACGTCGAAGTAACGTCATCACTTGTCTCATTAGACATTTGTCATAAAAATTAATTAAATTAATGATTGCTACGAGTTTTCGGCTTTAATAATTTTTACCAAAAACAAATTTTTACGATATATTGTTAAAAAATAGCATGAAATAAAAAATTCTCATTTTCTGCATTGTTCTGTTTTTAACTAGTGGATTGGTCAGTTTGACCTTTTTTATGATTCAATTTTGAATGAACAAAGATGACAAATTTAAACGGTATCTAGTGACGAATGCGACATTGGAAAAAAGAGGTCAAATGATTTTTTTAAAATGAGTTTACCTTACATTTTGAAGGTTTTCTCAATATTTTTCATTAATTTAGTGGAAATGTATTTAAAATATTGAAACAAAGTCGGCTATTATATTAAAAAGGCATGGCCAAAGAGGCAACCGGAACCACTGCTATATGCTAGGCGAGAATGAACAAGTCGGAGAAGAGGTAGGTAAAATAACTGAAGATACGATGTCGTGGTGGGGTGTTGATGACCCGTTATATCCGATGGGTCTTCGCTCTTGGTTAGAGGACATTGCTTGGCGTCGCGTGGCCAGCTGTGTCGTCAGACTTCATGGTCAATGTTGTATTATTTGACGTGAATATTTTTTACTCCAAGACTATCCTATATATCCGGTGAGTACTAATCCAATTATTCATAATTTGTTTAAATCATTTCACAGTGTAGTTGACAGAAGATTAGTTTTCGTGCACGGAAAACAGTGAAATTGTGAACCGCAAAATTAGAATCGTGCGGTAAATCATAAAATATATTTTAATTTCCTCGCAGCAATGACGGTAATATCAATTTTACCGGATCCAAGAAGCATCGGGAAAGTGTCTACGTGCGAGTGTAAGAAACTATGACACGCGGAATTACTTAATCGTTGAAAGTCTACAATCAATTGTTATTCATAAAGCATCTTAGGATTACGGTTAACCGAGCTTGCGGACATACAATACATTCATTTCTTTAGTCTTTGGACTTTGGCAACCATTAAGAACTAAGCATCGTCCGCGTTCAGGCGATTCTACGCACCTTTAGTATAAATATCCTTCAGTTTTGTGTCATTTCAGATTGGATATCTTATTACTAACAACTAACTGAGAATAATATGGGAGTCGAAGCAACGATAGCCAGCTACTTAGGCACTGCTACCGGGAGCCTAAGCTGGATTTTTCCCGCTTTGACTATGGCGCTTGCCTACTTCCACTATGAAGTTATGGACAAGGAATCTCAGCCAATCGATATGCCTACGGAATTATTACATCAAACCTACGATTTTATCGTTGTGGGCGCTGGATCAGCAGGTTAGTAAAAATACTGGTCTATCTGATTTCTAAATCCCGATGATTTTGTCAAATCTACTTAGAAAATTATACAAACTATAACGATTAAAATAACGCCCCAATCCGTTAATCTAAATGAACTATTTGAATGTAATTCTTAGGTGCAGTAGTGGCGAGTCGATTGTCTGAGATAGAAAAATGGAATGTACTACTTTTAGAGGCTGGAGGAGAAGAAACCGAGATTTCGGATGTTCCTCTGCTCGCTGGATATCTTCAGCTAAGTAAACTCGACTGGAGGTACAAGACAGAACCGCAAGGTGATGCATGTTTAGGTACGTTAACTAAAGATTTCGATTAAACTGCACGTGTACAAACAGGCATACATCACATTGTCGAATAACTTATGAATTATGTTTATAAAATTCTTAGCAATGGAGCAGGGTCGATGCAACTGGCCTCGAGGAAAAGTTTTAGGTGGCAGTAGTGTACTCAACTACATGCTCTACCTACGGGGGAATCGAAAGGACTATGATCTTTGGGAGCAGCAAGGCAATCCAGGCTGGAGCTCCAAAGAAGCTCTGTACTACTTCAAAAAATCCGAAGACAATAGAAACCCGTACTTAGCTAAAACGATTTACCACTCAACCGGAGGGTATTTAACGATTCAGGAAGCACCTTGGCGCACGCCATTAGCCACTGCATTTGTTCAAGCTGGTCAGGAAATGGGCTATGAAATTAGAGACATCAATGGAGCTCATCAAACAGGTTTTATGATTGCCCAGGGAACGATTAGAGATGGCAGTCGTTGCTCCTCGTCCAAGGCATTTCTTCGCCCAGCTCGTTTAAGATCTAATCTTCATGTAGCATTGAACGCCCATGTGACAAGAGTGCTCATCGACCCGTTAACCAAACGAGCTTATGGAATTGAGATGATGAGAGACGGTCAAATTTACAAGATTCACGCGCGAAAGGAGGTTATTCTATCTGGTGGTGCCATTAATTCACCACAACTGTTAATGTTATCTGGTGTAGGGCCCAAGGATCATTTGCAACAGCACGGAATTCCTTTAGTTCGAGACCTGGCGGTTGGAAAAAACCTTCAGGATCACGTAGGACTTGGTGGACTAGCGTTCATGATTAACCAACAGGTTTCCATGGTTGAGAACAGGCTTCACAGCGTTTCCTCAGTTATGAGGTATGCCGTTTTTGGTGATGGGCCCCTGACTGTTCTTGGTGGTGTTGAGGGACTCGCATTTGTCAACACAAAGTACGTTAATGCTTCCGATGATTTTCCGGACATTGAGCTCCACTTCATCTCCGGTTCTACGAATTCTGATGGAGGTCGACAGATTAGGAAGGCTCATGGAATCACTCAGAAATTCTACGATGCCGTTTTTGGATCCATTAGTAATCAGGATGTTTGGAGCGTAATTCCCATGCTCTTGAGACCGAAAAGCAGAGGAGTTATTAAGCTGAGAAGCAAGAATCCTTTTGATCACCCTCTTATCTATCCGAATTATTTCAAAGAACCTGAAGACATTGCTACTCTTGTAGAAGGGGTTAAAATTGGCATTGCACTCAGTCGAACTGCTGCTTTTAAGAAATATGGCAGTGAACTCAATCCTAAACCTTTCCCAGGCTGCCAACATATTCCGTTGTACACTGATCGCTATTGGGAGTGTTTGATTCGTCATTATTCTGCTACCATTTATCATCCTGTTGGAACT
This sequence comes from Macrocentrus cingulum, assembly GCA_002156465.1. NCBI lineage: Eukaryota > Metazoa > Arthropoda > Insecta > Hymenoptera > Braconidae > Macrocentrus > Macrocentrus cingulum. Next base: position 73,793 of record MVJL01008671.1, on the reverse strand, counting down.
TGCAAAATGGGACCGGCCTGGGACCCTGAGGCTGTTGTTGATTCTCAACTAAGAGTTTATGGAGTTAGTGGTCTTCGGGTTATTGATGCTTCTATTATGCCTACTCTAGTTAGCGGTAATACCAATGCTCCTGTCATAATGATTGGCGAGAAAGGTTCTGATATGATAAAATCGTTGTGGCTGAGTAGGTAGCGGTTATTGTAATAAAGTTTGTTCTGTTTGAATGTAAAACCGTGATTACTAGATAATTTACTCTGAGTGACCGGTATAATTATGGTATAGCAATATTTCGCATCAGTAAATCTGGATCGCTTTAGCATAGCATTGGACGTTTAAAAACGTTTTGTTTAGTTTGTTGGTTGTTCTTTTTTATGTATACAGATTGAAAATGATTTTTATACGTGTTAAAACTCAGTGACCTCTTAAACATAAGACTGATGACCGAATTATTAGTTTTGGACAAATGATTTTGATCTTATTGAGAAGATGCACTGTATTTATTTGTGTATATTATTTTAAAGTGGTATTGTAAGGTAGTCATTAAATTTATTCAATGCTACATACTTTGATGAATGAGCGAATATGATGTTTGATTAAATTGACACAATTTTTAAATCATCCACATTAAATGAGGTCGCTTTATTTATGTGTGAATAATTCTTCAGTGTACTGAATGATAATGGAGACATTGATTTATATAACCAGGTTAAAATTTTACTCTTGACATTTATTTGAACAATGAATAATGGATTATCACAATTTTTGCCACTGATTTACTATATTGACATATAAAGTGAATATAATGATTATGTACGGTAATGAGACCATGAAGGATTAAGTTTGAGGGACATTTCACTCGGCGTAAAGATGTGTGAAATATTCTGTATGCTGCACACATAGATATTATATATATATAAGTTTTTTTGGTAACGGCCAGCAGTATCAAATATCCGTGCAAGGAGATAGCTGCACATCCGCTAAGTCACTAACGTAGGTCTGGTTTGTGTCTTCATTCTTTTATGATTTATTGTGATTGAATTGAATGTTGTGGTGATTTTTTAAAATTCGTTTTAGTCTTTATGTGTAAATTTTTATCAACATTGGAATTGTTATGGATCAATGATGTAAAAACTGTTGGGTCAGTGAAACAATACATATTTTAAAAAGTGTATTGTTGACTTGAAATATTATTCAATAAATAATGTGAGTGCATAAGTTTTTAATTGCAATAATAGACCTTTTTTGGAGATTGGATTTTTAGTTTGAATACTATTTTTTATTATATAAAAATCTGATGTTAACAGTTAAAAATTGAGTTGAATAAAAAAAATAGAAAATAAATTATCATTTACCACCATGATTAATTGAATAAAGGATACTTAAAAACTTTTTAGATTATAATATAAGTAGTTTGTAGATTTAATTCATTTTACACTCGTGAAAAATCAGAATTTCACATTGTGATTTTTATTTTTTTTTTACAGATTCAATTGAGCCTGGAATTAATAACATCATGGATTTCTCTATTTTGATCGTTTTTTTTCTCGCACTGGTATCCCTAGAAGCAAAGTCACTGAAATCACAACGGGTAAATATTTATCTCGTATTTACATTCTTAGTCGGATATCTCGTCTTATTTACATTGGTTTATGGGTAAAAAAAAAAGAGAAATTATTTTCTGAAAAAAAATTTTTAAGACGAATTAATTTTATCAATATTTGTCCATTAATATTACACAATTGAGGGAAATATTTCCGCTTGTGGATTAGTTGGATATTCTTATGCTTGGATATCTTATTGTTGGATAGTCTTATTGCTTGCGTGAGACTACAAAAATAAATTTAAAATATTTCAACGCAGGTTCCCGATGTGTCCAATGAATTTGCTTGTAAAACCATGAATCAGAATAATCAGTGCACATTCGAGGATGTTACATTCAAGCCCACTACCTGCGGGAATTCTATGACCAAGTTCATGAATATGCTGCAAACTACCACGGCAGCTAGATGTGATATAGCAGATCCCTGTCGGAAAAAAGGAACGAGCGATATTGGCGATGGCGAATCGTAAGTTATAAGAAAAAACTATTTGTAAGAACAAGCAATATTTTTAAATAATAATTACACTCGGAATATTGCAGATTCGACTTTATAATTGTTGGTGCTGGGGTAGCCGGTCCAGTGATAGCAAGACGACTGGCAGACCAAGAGCCATGGTGGAAAATATTATTAATCGAAGCAGGACCTGAGGAACCATCAATGACAGCATTTCCCGGTTTAGCTTTCAATGCCATAAACTCTTCCTTAGATTGGAACTATAAAACAGAACCTACAAAGCCCCATCCGACAGCTTGCTTGGAAACTGGGGGAGTGTGTGCGTGGCCGCGTGGTAAAATGGTTTCTGGAACTGGTGGAATGTATGGCATGATGTACGTAAGAGGCCATCCAGAAATCTACAACAGTTGGGAACGTGCTGGCAACACAGGGTGGTCCTACAACGAGATTAAGCAGTATTTTGAACGAGCGGAGAATCCCGATGCTGATCAAATGACATCACAGGTTATGCCAAAAACTTCAAAAGGACCGGTGAAGATAAAGTACTTTTCTCACAAGCCACCATTCGCGGATGAGCTTTTGAGTGCTGCGGATGAACTGGGTTATCGAACTTCCAAGTTGTATGACACTCAACAAACGGGTTTCATGATTGCTCCGATGATGACTGAAAATGGTCAACGAGGCACAACGTCAAAGTATTACCTGCGACCTATTATGAGTAAACCGAATCTAAAAATCTTAACAAATGCACGAGTTACTAAAATTACCACACGAACGTGGGTGAGGGCTGTAGGTGGAGTAGAACTAATTGATAAATATGGAAGGAAAAAAATAATTAAGGCGGACAAAGAAGTCATTCTCGCTGCTGGAGCAATTGGTTCGCCACAGATTCTACTGTCTTCAGGCATTGGTCCTGCAGACGATCTTAAAAAGTTAGGAATTCCCGTGTATGAAAATCTGCCTGTTGGACGCAATCTTCATAACCACGTTTCGATGGGTATTCAGATGAGTATCAATGACCCCAACTGTGAGGACATTACAATGAATGCTTATAATCAGTATATGACCAACCGAACAGGACCCCTATCTAGCACTGGATTGACCCAAGTCACAGCGTTTCTAGAGAGCTCTCTGGCCAAAGCAGGAGTGCCTGACATCCAGGTGTTTTTTGATGGGTTCAGTGCCAGCTGCCCCGAAATTAACGATTCGCCAAGTAGCAGCGTCAAGAAATGTCCAACTCGGCGTGAAATTGTTGCGCGTCCAACTACTGTTGTCGTAAAAACACGAGGAGTACTTACTCTGAGATCTGCGGATCCTCTAGATCCACCACTCCTCTATCCTAACTATTTTGAAGCTGACGAGGATTTGAAAATTCTTGTTGAGGGTGTGAAAAAGGTCACGAAGCTGGTTGAAACGAAAGCAATGAAAAAATGGGACTTGAAACTCAATGAGAAACTGCATCCTGCGTGTGTGCGACACATTTTTGGAACAGATGCATATTGGCAGTGCTTGATACGCGCGAGAACTGGTCCGGAAAATCATCAGTCTGGAACCTGTAAAATGGGCCCTTTGAGTGATCCAGGTGCCGTTGTAGATCCTCAGCTAAGAGTTTATAGAATTCCTAATTTAAGAGTTGTCGATGCATCCGTTTTTCCCATTGTTCCTAATTCTAATCCAGTTGCAGCTATTATTATGATTGCTGAAAAGGCATCTGATATGATTATAAATACCTGGAAAAAATAGTTAAGAAAATTAACCCTCTATTGTCAATTCAAATCCATTGACCTAATTAGCAATCAATCGTTTGCTGTATCAGTTGACAATAAAAAAGTTTTAATGTTTCCAGTATAGAAAAATTGGTTGAAATAAGTAGTACAACTATGTATTCCAAACATTCTAGACAGTTATAGAGAAGATGTGGTATTGTTGGCAATCATTTTTTATGGCTATGACTATAAAAGTCGCTTGGAATTTTTTCGACAGAAATGAGTAAGAAATCTTTGCATCCGTACGACGCTAGTTTTGCAGCGCGGAGGGCTGAGGTTCGAATTCCCATGGGTGCGGGTTTTTTCCTTCTGAAATTTTCCATCCTGGTCGGTGTTTTTCAAGGTCTGACAATCACGTACTGGACTTTGTCCACTTGTGGGGGTTCCTCTGCAGGTTTTCCATGTCCTAGGCGAACGCGAATAATTTTAACAAATCTTTAAGGATGTATACCTGACTGTTTGGTTAATGCATGGCCGTAAATTTTTTTTTTAATATATAGTACACGTAACATAATTGCTTGACGCGTCAAAACCTTGCTTTTTTAAATTGCTCAATAGATATTTTATGACTGAAAGACTTTAATTTATGTAGAGAGTGAAAAATCTAGAGTGATTTTGACCATTTTTGTATTTGAATCGAGAGCCAATCAGCATTGAAAAAATTTTATTGTCCGAGCTAAAAAATTAGCCCGGATAAAGGTTTTGATTTTTTTTTTAATCGATGCAAAATTTTTTTTCTATAATATTTTTTAAATTCAGTGACTTGTCAATCTATTAACATTTCCGATACACATCTTTGAAGTTTCCCTGCAAACGCGCACCTATCGTCTTATACTGTACTATTACCTCTACAAATGTTATTGTTCCCTCACCACCGTACACAATAATCGATGATGACCTGAGATGTTAAAGAGCGACTTTAAATAGCCAAAAAAAAATCTTCGCATAGATTTAACTGAACCTAACATTTACAGTTGAAATTATAAATTATCAACAGCATTTAAATAGGTATAAGTAAATTGTATATTTTTATCCAGGACCGTGTTTTCGGCTCGTGCAGAAACTTCCCACTCGTTACTAAAAAGCCTTCGCCCTTGGTACAAAATAATGCTGCTTTGAATCATAAAAATATATCGCTCTTTCTTCTTCCGCATACATAACAAGACTGTTTTAAATTTGGATATTATTATTGAGCGAGAATGCTAATGCATTGAAGATTCACTTTTTTTAACAATATATAATGGGGTTTATCTCTTTATTCGGTGATGAGATTATGGGAACGTCATGCATTGGCTTCATCTTAGACGCGAGTCAAATGTAATAGGGTTCAGAACTCCGATATGATATCTGACACATTGATTTATATATGCTTTGGAATACATGACAAAAAAAGTATGTCGGAAGGTGCATGCGGGATACCACATAATCCGAGCTAACTGTGCGAGGTCATAAACGGAAACTCTAGAAGAATATTATCTAATATCTACGTACATATGCTTCCAAATTATACAATATCTACTACTGACACGGGAAAAAATTTTTATTGGTTGACTGCGATGGTCTGGGTGGGGGGTTGTTACCGAAGCCAAGTTGTTCTGTTTAATTCCTCATTCACGGAAGAGCTCGTGAGCTTGGAAGACGTGGATTTGACAAAAGGTAAGTAAACTATTAGCAGATATTGCAATTAACCTAATTAAAAATCAATTTAATGCTATAATAGATAATCTTTGTAACTATGTTAAAATTTTTTATATTTAAATAGAGTGAGTAAAAAATCATCGACGAGTTCAGAAGTGGCTAATGACAATTCCGTGATTTTAAACCGCAAGAACCGTTCCGAGTCGAAAAAATTTTGAGTGAATGAATTTTTTTAGTGTTTCTGTTGTTTTGCAGTTTGAAAAATATAAAACAATTAGTAATAGATTTCTCCGCGTAATTTGAATCAAGTTTGTAAATCAATCTGGTATCGTGACCCGCAAGAGTCGCCGTGATAGTTTTTTTCAAATAAGACCTAACCTGAAAAAATTAACAGCAGCAGTATTTTTAACTTGTGTATTTATTAAGAATTTATACGTTTAGAAAAAAGCCTCTCACATAATTTAGTGGTTACCGTTGATGACAAAGTCGCCTTAATAGATCTTCAACGTTTTCATATGATATTTTTTCTATATGATATATCTTTTCATGAAATCTTCCTCTTTAGATTAGAATAATATATTCGAATGTTTCAAGGCGACCGAATGCTACGTAATAGAACACTCGACTATCACGCGGCGGGCGCGGGTTCGATTCCCGAAGGTAACGATAAATTTTCCTCACACCTATATGTTTACCCAATCTTTATATGGAATGACAATACCAATGTTGACGACTGATCGGTGGCAGTCAGGTAACACTGGCAAACAGAACACAGAACACAGAATAATTAATAAGTCGGGTGAACTGTGTCAGGTGTGATAGGTTTACCGCAGTTTTCCCACGCCCTCAGCAAATGGAGACTGTTACGTGCTGGCTCGGTGAGCACAGACTCGTAAAATTATTTTTCTCGATTTTTGGAAGGTCTACTGTCTCCCGGGATATCGAGCTGTTGTTAAAATTGTTTAAGAGATTATTTTTAGGGTAGTAATAATAAATATTTCAATTTATAAAAAATAATTTCAAGATTAATTTAACATTTTTAACATGGGAAATAAACCAAATACAATAAAAGTGAACAAAATTAATAATACAGATCGAAATATAATTATCAAAATGATGAAATAATTTAGAACTCTACTCGAACGAATGAACCACAAAAAATGGCTGCCGAAAATTCGAGAACTCGGCTATTTATTGACTTTTTAGTCGATAATTTTTATGCGAAAGGAGGTAAAATGCTCCCACATTACAGGCCACGAGTTTGCTTGAATAGCAATTTGGAAAACCAAGGCTTTTGGCTTTGGCGATATCCGGGATGCATCGTCAGCAATACAGTTAAATAAAAAAAATGCAGTAAGCCGCTCGTATGGAGGCTTTCTAATCTTCCCGCTCGACGAATCGAAGAGTCAAATGCGTATAAATAACTAAAACGGTCGTTAAGCCTATTTTTTCAACTTAATTGTAGAAAGAAAATTTCTCAAAAAATATTTTTCAACATTATTTATTAAGGTATCTACTTTAACAATAAAGTTATGATAGCATTCAAATAGAAAAATTGGTACTCCCCATTTGACTATGTGTTGAAAATTGCAGCCTCAAATACCCCCCTTGTAACAGGCAAACTACCTTAAACAAGTATCGCAAAAATAAAAAATAAAATAAAAAAATATTCGGATGTTTCAGAAGCATGGAGTCGTGTTTAGCTGAGAGCGCTATGGCAGCCGTTCATGGAACAGCTCCAGTGATCTTCACTCAGTTAATCCATACTCTTCTGGTTGCTCAATGCAGCATACGAAAAAATGAAGATTATCCTATTGACCGAACTGAAGAGATTTTGAAGAATTCTGAAGAGCCTTTCGACTTTATTGTCGTTGGTGGTGGTTCTGGCGGCTCAGTATTGGCTGCTAGACTGGCTGAACGACAGGATTATAGAGTTCTATTAATAGAAGCCGGTTCCTATCCTTCGATCAACAGTGAAGTTGCTGGATTGCTGCTACTGCTTCAGGGTACGACAGAAGATTATGCTTACAAAGCGGAACCTCAGGCCGATTTCTGTCTAGGAACGGTCGACAAACGTTGTTGGTGGGCAAAAGGAAAGGTCCTGGGTGGTAGTTCAAGTATTAATGCTATGCTACACGTGCACGGAAATCGCTTGGATTACGATCAATGGGCAGCCCTTGGAAACAATGACTGGGGTTTTGATGACGTTTTGCCGTATTTGAAGAAATCCGAAAGTTATCCAGCTGAGTTTATCTCCAAACATGGAGATCAATATTTTGGATCTAAAGGTCCCTTAAATGTGCGCTCTTACAATTATACTGGTTCGTTGTTGCACGAAGTTATCATTGAAGCTGTTAAAGAAAAGGGTATTCCACATTTAGATCCGATTAATGGAGAAAAAACTATTGGCTTCGGAAAAGTACTTGGCAGTTTAGAAAATGGTCAGAGAATCAATATGGCTAAAGCATTTCTTTCTCCTATTAAAGATCAAAAAAATTTATACATCATGACTTCTACAAGAGTTGATAAAATTTTAATAACTGATCGGAAGGCTACTGGAGTTAGGGTCACAACGAACAGTGGAGAATCTGTTGATCTACGCGTGTCTAAAGAAGTTTTGCTGTCTGCTGGAACTGTTGAGTCACCAAAATTACTGATGCTTTCTGGAATTGGACCAAAGCAGCATTTGGAGCAGCTAGGTATCAAGGTTGAAGCTGATTTGCCAGTTGGGCAGAATCTTCAAGATCATGTGGTGTGGTTGGGTCTTCAAATGGAATTTTTCAATGCATCGAAAGAGGCCAGAACTTTGTTGGACACTTTTAATGATGCTTACAACTTTCTGACTCGTAGAGAAGGTGAGTTCGCCGATGTTTCGGGATTAGATTTGGTGGGTTTTGTCAATCTTGATGATCCTAAGGCTCAGTACCCAAATATCCAATTCTTCCATATTATTATACCACGGGGGCACGTGATGAAAGCTCAGGCTTTAGCTGAGTCAAGCGGATTGTCAAGAGAACTAACTGAAAATTTACTTAATGCTACAATGTCAGCTGATCTGCTTATTATGAGTCCGGCTTTACTGAAACCCAAGAGTCGAGGAGAAATAAAGCTTCGAAGTGCGTCTGCCAGTGACCCAGTTAAGATTTACACTAATTACATGACAAATCCGGATGACACAAAAGCTATACTCAAATCGGTTGACTTTCTTAAAAGCCTCTCAGAGACTGAAGCGTTCAAGAAGATTGGATTAAAGCTACGGGATTATAAGATACCTGGGTGTAAGAGCATGGCGTTTGATACTCCGGAATATTGGGAATGCAATCTTAGACACATTGCTGGGACACTTTACCATCCCGTTGGAACAGTGAAAATGGGCCGTGCTGATGATCCAACGGCGGTCGTTGATCCCGAACTTAAAGTTCGTGGAATTGAACGGCTCAGAGTTGTTGATGCATCAGTAATGCCCGTTATTACGAGCGGTAACACAAACTCGCCCACTTTAATGATTGCCGAGAAAGGGGCGGACACGATCAAACAGCAGTGGAAACAGAAAGATGAATTGTAATGTTTGCAACGTGAATATTTCACTTTCGCTATTATAGTAATTTTGAGAGTATTGTATTTTTTCATAAATATGTTCAATAAAATAGACAGGAATTAAGGATAGAGCTCTTTGTTTTATCATGAATCAATCTTGCGTATAGGTGAAAGTTTGTGGATGAAATAATCACCATATTTTAGTAGTAAAAAGTTGAATAAGCGCAATCTGGCATGACGAATGATGAAAACAGATTTGCCGGTATGTTGCTGAGATTCTTTTTTTTTGGATATTGCTTTAAAAGACAAAAGTTAAAGGAGGTAAATCTTCAAGTATCTCCTAAGGATAGCCGTGACTGTTGATACATAGGAAGCATCTCATTTAGTTAGACATTTCTGTAAGAGGTTGCGCATGGCTAAGCATGCTTGAAAAAGTATAGCACAAGAAAGTGTTTAATATCTATGAGAAAAACCTCAATTTAGCATGAAATCTTTTTTGAGTAGACTCTAGTCTAAGCGACAATTCTTAGCTGTCAGAGGAGTGAAACGCTAGTTTCAGTGCACAAGATTTAGCGGATCAATGAAGTTAATCTAAAATATTTTTTAAGTAATAAAAAATATTTCATTCATCAATATAGTGAGACAAATTTTTATATAAGGATACTATTTTTTATTATAAACGATTTAACACAGACGTGTGGAAATAGATCAGAGGTATGGTATTAAAATAGTTTTTTTTATCAATCTTGTAAGTAATATTTTAACTTCAGATTCCCATTGACAATCGGAAAAAAAATTAGAGCTTGATAAACTATTAGTGTATACATAGTTGATAAAATTTGCCATTTTCTTTGAGTTTGAAATTTTTTTTTTAGGAAGTTACATTCCACAAAACTTCTAGTTAAGAGTCTAAGAATTAAAAGCATTACGACAACTTTTTTACATAGCCTTCAAAATGATCTGGATGGGCCCAAATTTAACAAGGTTATGTTTTCATAACGCAACAGTTTCCATATGCCAACCAGCAGCCTTCATGTTCCTCGCTTTGATTCAAAATCTATTCGGTACTTCGAAAGACTCTGGTGATTTTAAGATGTATTCTCAAAATCATAAACAACACATGTGGGATTTATTTCGATATCCAACTAATTCGTGGACAGCAGGTATTGAAAGCTCGTCATCCGATTTTCTAAATAGTAAAAAATCAAATGAATACGACTTCATAATTGTTGGTGCCGGATCTGCTGGGTGTGTCGTGGCTAATCGATTATCAGAGATTAAAAAGTGGAGAGTGAGTAAAATGGATCTTAAGATTAAAAAATGTGGAAATTCATGTTTTCTATTTCGACTTGGGGCATTAACTAAATTCAAATATTTAAATAGATTCTATTATTAGAAGCGGGCATTGAAGAACCAGAAGTAGTTGATGTCCCAGCGTTTGCACCAATGTTGCAGGGTAGTAACATAGATTGGATGTACAGAACTCAACCGCAAAAATATTCATGCCGATCTAGACCGAATCAAGGCTGCCCATGGGCACGTGGTAAGGTGAGTACTATTGCCACCATATATGTGTGGCGAAATAATAAATTTAAATCACTTATAGGTTATGGGTGGCTCAAGTTCGATCAACTACATGATTTACATACGTGGGAATCCAGATGACTATGATGAATGGGGACGTCTTGGAAATTACGGTTGGGATTATGATCACGTTTTACCGTATTTCTTAAAGTCACAGAATAATGAAGATAAAGACGTGAGTGTTCCCATTGTTTTTTAATAGTTTAACTCAGAAATACTAAATTACCGAGTCTATATCATCAATATTAAGAAGTAAACTGATTTTAATGATCACACTCTGTTCTAGATTGTAGCAAAGAACCCAAAGTATCACCACAAAGGTGGATATCAAACCGTTGAGCGCTTTTCACAAAAAGACAAAAATACGGACATAATATTGAACGCATGGAAGGAACTCGGATACCATCAAACTGATTCAAACGCAGAAGATCAATTGGGAATAATGGAACTTCAAACAACATCGATTCACGGAAGAAGACAAAGTACTAACAGCGCATTTATTCGGCCTATTAGGCGAAAACGGCGGAATTTAGTTGTCACGACTCAAGCTCATGTTACACGTGTTCTTATTGATTCCAAAACTAAGAAAGCAATAGGTGTGGAATACCTTTCGACAAGTACAGGACAACTGAAAGTGGTAGTTGCACGAAAAGAAGTGATTTTGTCTGCGGGTGCTATAAACTCACCAAAAATATTAATGTTATCAGGAATTGGTCCAAAATCTCACTTAAAGATGTTGAAAATTCCAGTAATTTATGACTCTGCAGTAGGTCAGAACCTTCAGGATCACGTAACTTCAGATGGCTTGGTGATAGAGCTGAGTAACAAGTCCAGCACTATGGTTGACAACTCAGAAATGATTCATGACGTTTATTTTTACAAGAAGACTAATATGGGCCGACTGTCAACGACGGGACCTCTTAACAGTAATGCTTTTGTTCAGACACGATACGAACATTCCACCGACAAGCCAGACATTCAATACAGCTTTGACCCAATGAATGTTGATGACTTTTTTGCGGATCCAGCTGGATTTCGTGAAGCTGCTGGTTTTCCTGCATCTTACTACAATGGTTTCAATGTTAAACCTATACTTTTAGCGCCCAAAAGTCGAGGATACATTAGACTAAACAGTTCAGATCCTCTATGGGGATCTCCGGAAATCTATCCGAATACCTTTACCGAATATCCTGATCTGGAAGCTATGATTGCCGGTATGCGGATAGCTATTCAACTATTCGATACGCAGTCTTTTAAGAAGCATGGGTTTAAATTACGGCGTGATGTTTTACCAGCATGTCAGAACTTATCTTTTGGAACTGATGCCTACTGGGCCTGTGTAATAATGGAGTACACTGGAACTATATTTCATCCTACTGGAACGTGTAAAATGGGTCCTAAGAACGATCCAACTGCAGTAGTTGATTCTGAGTTGAGGGTTTATGGAGTTTTAGGATTAAGAGTCGTCGATGCTTCTATCATGCCTGTGATTGTTCGAGGAAATACGAACGCTCCTACAATCATGATTGCAGAGAAAGCCAGTGATATGATTAAAGCCGCGTGGTTAGTGGAATAAAGTTAGCTGCTAGCCATTGTTGATGCCACATTAGTGATAGATGTAGTTTTGTTTACTTTGAAAAATCTCGTAGTGAAGGGTGTTGTTGTTTTTTTTAATGAACTGTCATATTTGTCAATCATTTTTTTTATTATTATTGTGAGTGGCTTTTTGTTCAAGTCTTTGCTATATTATTGCAATAGAAAATATAAGTTTGTTAAGGCAAAATACTTTGATCAAGATTTAGGAAATACTTTAGCATTGTTTGATTCTAGATTATGCGTTGCTATTGACAGTTATTGTTTCACATAGGTTGTGTTTGTGGTGCATTGGTAAAAAAGAATGAGCTACATAGTGATAAGACGGAATGATAAAATAATCGTGAATCTATAATGTATGACACATGATGATTAATGTGGAAGATATCCGTATTTTCTTTATGATGCAAGCTTGTTGACGACAATTTTGTCAGCTGGATTTCTCGCTCACGATTCATTTGTTCAACAGGCGTGTAGAAGCCTGTCACTATTTACCATAGTCAATATAACGCTACTTGAGTTAATAACTTCTTTGTATTGGTCGCTCCATATTGAACGATACGATAGTTGGAGAAAGAGTTGTAGAAACAAGTTAAACAGTAGAATATCAAGTTTACAATGTCTTGGGTGGGTCCAAATTTGGCCGAATTGTGTACTAATCACACATCAGTTTCAACATGTCAGCCGGCGGCTTTTATGTTCCTTACTATAGTGACTAATCTTTTTGGGCACTCAATTGATGATCATTCTAAAATTAAAGGAAACTTTGAAATTTACAAACATAATTGGAATTCGTCAAAAGTTACATCTAAACATTGTTCAGATAATCAACACCATGTGCATTTCGATGATCGGAAGCAAAAGAAAAAAAACAATAAAAAAGATTCCAAATCTAATAATTATTTACCTAATGAATATGACTTTATTATTGTGGGGGCTGGTTCTGCAGGATGTGTATTAGCTAATCGACTGTCAGAAGTACACGAATGGCAGGTCAGTAAGATTATTTTTAAAAATATGTTCGATGGTACTGATTTAATTGAAAAAATATATTTGAACAGATTCTCTTGATAGAAGCAGGAGTTGAGGAACCAGAAGTGACTGATGTTCCAGGTTTTGTATCAATGCTGCAAGGCAGTTCAATAGATTGGATGTATAGAACTCAACCAGACACATTTTCTTGTCGGTCAAGGAAAGATCAACGATGTCCATGGGCTCGCGGCAAAGTCAGTTTCATTACCAAGAACATTCACTCAACAATTTTACAATAATAATGTCGATTTTAGGTTATGGGTGGCTCTAGTTCTATCAATTACATGATCTACATTCGCGGAAATCCGCATGACTATAACGGATGGGCAAAACTAGGAAATGAAGGCTGGAGTTATGATCAAGTTTTACCCTATTTCCTCAAATCAGAAAATAATTCAGATCCGGAGGTAAATCGTTAATGATTTTAAAGTATTCTGATGCTTGGTAGTACGTCAATATATTTTTTATAACTATTCATCTATCTAATTATATTATTTGTTGTCAGATTGTGAAAAAAAATCCCAAGTATCACCATGTTGGAGGGTATTTAAATGTTGAGCGATTTCCGTACAACGACAAGAATGTTGACGTCGTAATAGATGCATGGAAAGAACTAGGATATCCCCAAGTAGATGCAAACGCAGAAACTCAACTAGGCGTTGTGGCAGGTCAAACTACATCGCTTCAAGGAAAACGGCGAAGCACGAACAGTGCATTCATTAGAACTATCCGCCACAAACGCCGGAACTTGACTATCAAAGTCGAATCTTATGTCACACGAATTCTCATTGATGAAAAAATGAAGAGAGCTACTGGTGTGGAGTACATATCAATGCTCACTGGCAAACCACTTTTAGCATACGCAAGAAAAGAAGTAATTTTATCAGCAGGATCCATCAATTCTCCAAAACTATTAATGCTATCAGGAATTGGTCCAAGATCTCATCTGGAAAAATTAAAAATTCCTGTCATACATGATTCTTCTGTGGGTGAAAACCTTCAGGACCACGTTACATCGGATGGATTTATCGCACAGCTGAGCAACATATCTAGCGTCTTGGTTAATAACTCTCAAATGATAAATGACGTGTACTTCTACAAGCATAATCATGCTGGGCGATTATCAACGACAGGAGTTCTTGCCAACACTGTTTTTCTCAAAACACGTTACGAAAATTCCTCTGACATGCCAGACATTCAGTACAGCTTTGATCCCATAAACGTTAATGATTTTTACGCAAATCCTGGAGGATTTCGTGACACTGCGATTTATCCGGTAGATTACTATAATGGTATAGAACTAAAACCGATTCTTATAGCACCGAAGAGCCGAGGCTACGTTAGACTCAATAGCTCAGACCCTCTGTGGGGCCCGCCGGAGATCTATCCTCACTTTTATACTAAACATCCTGATCTGGAAGCTATGCTGGATGGTATTGAAGCAGCTATGAAGCTGTTTGACACTAAAACTTTTCGACAAAATGGGTATTCTTTGCGTCGAGATGTGCTTCCTGCATGTAAGTCACACTCCTTTGGAACCAGAGAATATTGGTCGTGTGTACTAATGGAATATACGTCAACTATATTTCATCCGGTTGGAACTTGTAAAATGGGACCAAAAACTGATCGTAATGCTGTTGTTGACCCAGAGCTACAGGTTTACGGTGTCAATGCATTAAGAGTCGTTGATGCTTCTATTATGCCCATCATTGTGCGAGGAAATACAAACGCTCCAACAATAATGATTGCCGAAAAAGCTAGTGATATGATTAAATTGGACTGGCTGAAAAAATAATCATTTATCATCTGTTATCTTTCTTTTCATTGCTATGTTATTTAATATTGTTCCACAGATGTTTGACTACACTTGACTCATATTATCTCTTAATATTATCTTTTAATCAGAAGAATAACAATGTGAAAGACTCTTTAGAATTATGGAATAAAAATAGTGAAAGCAGATTACTTCATTAATACTTCTAAGGCCTCAAAGTTGGCTTGTATTCAGTTATAGAAAACGTTTATCATGCGATTCAATATTATTACAAATGATTTCAACTGGTAGATAAGCTTGATATATCGGACAACTTGCAGACAATGGAAATAACACTCAGTCGGGCAGCTCACGTCCCTTCTTGAGTTAGTATTCAACTTATTGTTCATCGAGCATCTTTCAAAGTTCAGAATTTTTTTACGACAGGCGGTCACAGTGAGTGGTGATGATAGTGTAAACTAGGGTAGTAAATTATTAGTATAGTTCATTATCTACAAGCATTTTAATGAGTAAGTGAATGTCCATTGTATTACCATGAAAAGCATAGCATGTAAAATGCTCAATTAAAATCGTTATACGTATGTTAATCGGAAGATTAAACGATGGATATTATATTTTTCAATTTTAGGTCATGTCTTGGATAGGTCCAGATCTCGCACAATTGTGTGCGAACCATTCAACAGTATCAATATGTCAGCCTCCTATCTTAATGTTTCTTGCTTTGGTGACTCACCTTTTCGGAACTTCGAAAGATAATCATCGGAGTCAGGCAACGGATCGTTGTAGACCTGGCTATAAGTATAAATGGTCTTCTTGTCGTCGAAAACATAAATCGTTGGAAAATGAGTATGACTTCATAATCGTTGGGGCTGGATCAGCTGGGTGTGTAGTAGCAAATCGGTTATCCGAAAATCCAGACTGGCGGGTTAGTAAATCAATTATTGACACATTAATGAATATCTCGCGGCATTAAATAAATCTATTAACGACATATTTTTACAGGTGCTTCTATTAGAAGCCGGAATCGAAGAGCCTAAGGTGACTGACGTCCCGGCCTTAGCACCAATGTTACAGAATACTAACATTGATTGGAGATACAGAACTCAACCAGATAAATTTTCTTGTCGGGCAAGACCCGACCAAGTCTGTGCATTTCCTCGGGGAAAAGTCAGTCGTAATATTATTAATTGATGTTATTACTAACAGAGTTTTATTGAATACTTTTGAAATTCTTAGGTAATGGGTGGTTCTAGTTCCATCAACTTTATGACGTACATGCGAGGTAATCCGGATGACTACGATGAATGGGCCCGTTTAGGAAACCACGGATGGAATTATAAAAATGTTTTGCCTTACTTTCTCAAGTCAGAAAACAACGAAAATCCCGACGTAAATTTTGGTTTCCTAACAAAACTTCCAAATTATTCTTCATCGACGCGCATCAATACCTATAAGTAATTTTTTATTTTAGATAGTGGAAAGAAATCCTAAATATCACCATACTGGAGGCTATCAAGGTGTTGCCCGTTTTCCTCACGTGGATACAAACGTTGATGTCATACTAACAGCATGGAGAGAACTTGGATACAGGCCAACGGATTCTAACGCTGGTACTCAAATAGGGTTTATGGAAGCCCAAACAACCTCAAGTCATGGAGCACGACAAAGCACCAATAGTGCGTTTCTTAGACCCATAAGACGAAAACGGCGAAACCTGGTTATTAAAACTCAGACTTACGTTACGCGAATAGTCATAGATCCGGAACACAATCGAGCGATAGGAGTCGAGTATCTGTCTGATAAAGAAAAACTAAGCGTAGTGCATGCCCGAAAGGAAGTGATTTTATCTGCCGGAACTATCAATTCGCCTAAAATATTAATGCTATCAGGTATTGGTCCGAAGGAGCACCTTGAAAGTTTAGGAATCCCAGTGATTCGCAACGCTGCTGTGGGTAAAAATTTTCAAGATCATGTCTCTTCAGACGGAATAGTACTTGAACTGCCTGAGGCTTCAAGTACTCTAGTCAACCGTTCAGAAATGATTAATGATGTTTACTTTTACAAAAAAACTCACATGGGTCGACTCTCAACAACGGGACCCCTTACTACCAATATTTTTCTACGAACACGTTATGAACACAAGATTCACAAGCCGGACTTTCAGTGCACCTTTGCTCCTATCAACGTCGAAGCATTTTTCGAAGACCCCACTGGATTACGACAGTCTGGTGGTGCTCCGACAGCTTATTACAATGGTTTATCTATTAGACCACTCCTCATAGCTCCTAGAAGTAGAGGATACATTCAACTAAATAGTTCTGATCCAATCATGGGTCCACCAGAAGTTTATACCAATACTTTTACGGAATATCCAGATCTAGACATCGCAATTGATGGAATAGAAATAGCAATGCGATTATTTAATACTGAAACCTTCAAGAAACATGGATATTCATTGCGGAAAGATGTTTTGCCAGCTTGTAAGTCTTTTCCCTTTGGAACAAGGGCCTACTGGGCTTGTGTCTTGATGGAATACACGATAACGATACTCCATCCTATTGGAACTTGTAAAATGGGTCCAAGGCATGATCGAAATGCTGTTGTTAACCCGGAGTTAAAAGTATATGGCATCTCGGGTTTGAGAGTTGTTGATGCCTCGGTTATGCCGATTATTCCACGCGCACATACTAATGCTGCAACGATAATGATCGCCGAGAAGGCGAGTGACATGATTAAATCAGATTGGTTGAAAAATTAATTTATTTTCTCGTGAATATTGGAGAGTTAGTTGGTAAGTGAAGTAAACTCCGAGACACTACTATCCTTTTGTTTTAGTTTAAAACTGAAAAAATTTGACCATTTCTAAATTAGAATTAAAAAGACCATCGAAAATCAGTTGGACTATTTTAAGCGAGACTAATTTATGCGAAATCTATAAATTCTTGTTTTTTTTTTAAAAATTTTTGCTATACTTTACAGAAATGGTTCAATTATTATATTAGAAGAGTTCCTAATATAATAGTTCAGGTTCACGTACTAAAATATATCGACTCCTTGCGCGTGCATAAAATTTTCCTAGTAAGTTCGAAATAAGTTTCCATCAGTATAAAACAGTTTCTTATTTTTAGCATTTACCAGGGCTGACTGATTGTTGTAATAATCTTATTTGACCGTGACAAGAATTAATCTGCGAAAAAAGAAAGTTAGAAGATTTGCACATTTCTTCTGATGTATGAATTGGAAAATGATTCTGGCAATATAAGATGTCTAACTGCTTTATAGCAACAATATCGATGTTTGTATTTTATAATTAATTGAAAAAAATGTTGTACTGATAAATTAAAATTTTGTCAAGCATTTTTTATTCAAGCTGAAACTCCATTGTGAAACTCTTGACGTGTATTGCTTTTTATTATCCATATATTATGGTTAATACGACAATGACGAGCTCGATGATTGCATGCCGCGTTACGACAAACATGATGATTGCTTTTGGTGTTTCCTTATAAATTTTGTTTCAATGGACATAGAAAATAAGTAAGCTATAATAATCGCCATAAGATATCCAACTAATTTAATTCATTGGAATGATTTTTGACACATTTATTTCTTATACATGTGTTAGTTGTACGCGTTATGTTTTTGAAGCAAGAAAAATAGAAATATTTTGTAACGATTTATAGGGAATCAATCGTGTAGAATTAGAATAACCAATATATTGGCGACAGATTGCTTCATGATTTGCAGATATAGGTAAGTCAACTATGTATGAAATAGTTTTTTTTTTGAAGAATTTCAGAAGGCCACCCTAGCCACAATTCCTTTCACTTTTGTGATATTCCATTTTATTTCCCAACATTGACATTTGACACGGTGAACTCATTAAAATCGCAAAAAATCACTTTAAACACGCGATTTTTATCAACAATTAACAGTTTACTACTACTCAAATATTGAAATTTGTTTTTAATAATTATTTGAGATTGTGTTAATTTAAGTTTGAGTGCAAAGTCAAAATATAGGTACTAAATTCACGTAACTAAAATATTGGCGCATCTTACTGTCTCAGCGGTCTCCATCTCGAGCCTAACGGTGGTAGGAGGTAACTCGCAGCGTTTATACGACCATCGTAAGTCTGACATTCAGTCTTTCGCTTTCTCTGTTCTCGTGAGTTGTTGGATATCCCGTAAATCCGTTCGGCCACGTGCTACTCCTACAACTATCCAGGAATATTTCTTCAGGTTAGTATATATCACATAAAATACATCTACAATCAATTAATTCACTGTGATTTTTGATAACAACAGCCTTCATAAAGTAACTGCAAGTTATAAATCACATTTAGAAATAAACAATGACTTTCACATAAAAATTATTGATTTATTTTACGTGATTTTTATTTATCTATGAGCTATAGTTTGATTTACTTTACGTTTTTTTTTTTTTTTTTCCAAGTAAACAATTTATTTTCAAAGAAACCATGTGTTATTTGTACTTTATTTCAAATTTTTTTTATTAATTTTTACTATTTGGTATACTTGTAGTATCATACTGAAAATTGTGTTGTTAAGATTAGTTCAATGACAATTAATAAAAATTTGAACAAGCATAAAAAATTAAATAAATTTAATAATAATGGTCATTATAGAGTTTTTTTGATTAAGTAAAAAAGATTGAGATATAAAAATATGAAGTATTCGCAGTATTTTATTATTTTCTTTTTTTTTAGTATATAAATAATACTCTTCAATTATGTAAATTTGGGCTACAGTGTGAGATTTCTATTAAATTTGTGCGGTGACTGCTCAAAACACTCATATGTAGATTTACGACGTTTACCTTGACAATATTCTACCGGTTTAAGAAAACTAAAGCACAGTGAAAAACTAAGACAGGTTATTATTTCAACATGAGCAATTTTTCTGTTTCATAAGATGCAGCATTATGCCATAGTCCTATACAAGGCCTTCACGTACCTAACTGTATTCTTTGGAGCGACACACTTAATCAAATTAGACGGCGGAACCATTTGAAATGTAATATACATTCTAATGTTCGACTAGACACATCAGGATGGCAGTATTATTGGCGACAATTGCGGGCGCAATCAAAGCTGCGGGAGTTTTGTTGGTTGGAAAACTAGCAATCCTACCAATCCTGATTATTTCAATGGCTTATTTCAACTACGATCTCATGGATCCCGAAAATCATCCAAGGGTAACGAGAAACCTACGAAATGAGTACGACTTTGTTGTAGTTGGCGGTGGAAGTGCTGGGAGCGTTGTTGTTAACAGACTCTCAGAGAATCCTAACTGGAATGTACTACTGCTTGAAGCTGGTGGGCATGAAACTGAAATTACCGATGTGCCAATACTTTCACTCTACCTGCACAAGAGTAAACTTGACTGGAAGTACCGAACACAGCCACAATCATCGGCATGTCAGGCCATGGTCGATCAACGCTGCTGTTGGACACGTGGAAAGGTATGCTGCACATTATCAAATTAATTACCATGTAAAGCGACGAAATATTCTTAAGTAAAAGTGAATTGCCAAGTGGATAGCCCGTCTGAAACTACTTCGAGTGTTTTATAAAAAAAAAGTCTATATAATTAATTTTCGTATAATTTTTAATGTTTTTTTTTTTACTTGTAGAAAAGTTTTTTACTTGTAGAGTTTTTTAATAGTTGTATGCCGTGTATATTTATGCATCTAGTGTAGGCTAGGAGATTTTAACGCTGTATATTAGCAATACGACACGGCCAAACACATAAAAATTTTGCATACATGTTCCCTGTATTATTATTTATACTGTAATAATAGTTGCGGATATCACATTGAATTCATGAGGAAGTGTTGGAACTAAAAAATGTAATTATATTCCGACGAAACTTGTAAAAGCATAGAGAATTTGGGCAATGTTTGTCTAAGTATATTTGAAACCGGTTTATATGGTCTAGAATTCTGCTTGAATTGCGATTTCACAGGTAGAATTGATTTCAAAATATATACTTTCTCCTACATAGTTTTTACATATTACCGATGACTATTATGTATCATATTTAGTCATAATTCATGAGTAACCCCACTGAAGTAATAGTACGACATAAAAAATTAATTTTTAATTCTCCATAAATAGAGGTTTTTAGGTTTTTACTTACTTCAGAGTAAATTTTTTTATATTTCAACATATGTGATATTTTAATTATTCCACCACACATTTATGCACATAAAGTATAATACAGATGAAAGTAGGTCAATCTGACCTAGTGTATCAAGGGGTTAACACTCACTCATTCAAAGTCCGTTGTGATTTAATAGGCAAAGGCAGAATTTATTTAAAAGACACATCGTATATAATTCCTTAGTTTAAGAAACAAAAAACTATCTTATGTAAAAATAATGATTTGAAAATTTACACAGGTTTTGGGAGGATCGAGTGTTTTAAATACAATGCTCTACATTCGCGGGAATCGTAGGGATTACGATCAATGGGAAAAATTTGGTAATCCAGGATGGGGCTACGAGGATATCTTGCCATACTTTAAAAAATCTGAAGACCAAAGAAACCCGTACCTAGCTCGAGACACTAGGCACCATGCTACAGGTAATATGGATAATTTTCAAGGTTCAATGAACTATCATAACTCATTAAACATCGCACCCATTGTAGACTGAAGAGTATCATTGATTTCAGGAGGCTATATGACGATCCAGGATGCGCCCTACAACACTCCTTTAGGTGTGGCATTTGTTCAAGCGGGCGAGGAAATGGGTTATGACATTGTTGATGTCAACGGAGCCCAGCAAACCGGCTTTGCATTTTGGCAATTTACGATGCGACGGGGGACTCGATGTAGCGCAGCGAAAGCCTTCGTGCGGCCGATCACGTTGCGTCGAAACTTCCACCTTTCACTGTGGAGTCACGTCACCAAAGTCCTCATTGACCCGACAACAAAACGAGCCTACGGCGTTGAGTTTATCAGAAACGGTCTTCGCGAAGTCGTTTATGCTAAGAAAGAAGTGATCCTATCAGCAGGGGCGATTAATTCACCGCAGCTTTTGATGCTCTCGGGCGTGGGAGATTCAGATCATCTTCAAGACGTTGGGATTGATCCGATTAAGCATTCTCCAGGGGTAGGACAGAATGTCCAAGATCACATTGCTGTTGGTGGATTGGCTTTTCTCATAGATTATCCAGTTAGTATTGTCATGAATCGTCTGGTTAACATCAACTCTGCGCTACGTTACGCACTCACAGAGGACGGACCACTGACTTCGAGTGTCGGCTTAGAAGCCGTTGGATTCATCAAGACCAAGTATGCCAATCAATCAGATGATTGGCCTGATATTGAATTCATGATAACCTCTTCGTCCACTAGCTCTGATGGAGGAACTCAGGTAAAACCTGCCCACTGCTTGAGTGATGAGTTTTACAACGAAGTCTTTGGTGAAATCAACAATAGAGATCTCTTTGGGGTTTTCCCGATGATGCTTAGACCCAAATCGAAAGGTGAGATTAAATTAAAATCAAAAAATCCACTGGATAATCCGCTGCTATACCACAATTACTTGACACATCAAGACGATGTTGATGTGCTCAGAGAGGGAGTCAAGGCAGCCATTGCTTTCGGGGAAACTGATACTATGAAGAGGTTTGGTGCTAGGTTTCACAGTAAACCGTTGCCAAATTGTAAACATTTTCCACATTTTACCGATGATTATTGGAACTGCGTTGTTAGACAGTATACGATGACTATCTATCACATGAGCTGTTCGGCTAAAATGGGCCCAGCGTCTGATCCTATGGCCGTTGTTGATCCTGAATTAAGAGTTTATGGTATTGAAGGTCTCAGGGTTATTGATGCTTCTATTATGCCTGCTATTACTAATGGGAATATCAACGCTGCGGTTTTAATGATAGCAGAGAAGGGGTCTGATTTGATCAAAGCCCAGTGGCAAGGTAGGTAATGATGTTGTAGTGGGTTATAGCCAAAGAAATTGACAGAATTTTTGTCGATTGTTTATGTGCCATTGAAACTTTAAGGCATTCACTCTGATCTACCTGAGTTTATTAAAATACTTTTTGGGAAAATCATCGAATTCTAGTTTTATTTACTGCGAAAAATTTGACTCCATTTACGGTGGGAACTGACTTGGACCAAATTTAAAAATTCATATGTTGAATAGTTAGTACTTTTTTGTTTGAAATGTAAAACAGTTGTCAGGTATATAGATGAGTTTATTTAGTAGCCTGAGTAATTGATTTAAAAAATTACTACTTGTTCACTGTTTTATTTATCGTATCGACGTATAGATCATTTTTTCACGGGCATACATTAGTAATCTTGCACACTCCAATTGCTCAAGATATTTTAAGATCTAAATAATTAGGCAAAATATTTATTTTCGGTATTCCCGTTTGTAATACTGTTATAGGATTTTTTGATTGTTTATTATACCTCATATATTATGTGCAATTGAGAGATAAACTTCAGTGTTGTACATTGTCATATCCTGTTACATTAAATAAACAAAAAAAAAAATTGTGAAACTTCCATGGATCAAATTTATTTTCCTAAACTTCATCAACTACTGTATAACACCCTGAGGTAAATTTCTAGACAATTGCCAAGGTTTAGAAAAATTTACTTTGCAATTAGAGTACTTCGAATTTGAAAATCAACATGTAAAAATTATTATTATTTCGTGCTTTCTTTTGATAATATACATATATAATTTAATTATCTTCATTTAGGGTTGTAATTATGGATGTTACGTGTATTTTGATTAAAAAACCAGTGTCAAAAAATAGAAATTTTGATTTTCAAACTTTAATAATAAATAACCGGTATCTTATAACTGATATAATCTGAAATAATTTGTTATTAAATAATAAATAGCTTAATTATTATTTATAAACTTTGAAACCAGATTCCTAAGTAGAGCGAATTCAAAATGTACTGAATATAATCAAATGTTTACATGAAAAGTAAAAGTTTTTTTCGTAATTGAAATTATACTCAAATCCATTTATAAATTTATGTTAATTAACAGTCACTTTCTATCTATGAACGTGGTAGTCTGAAGTTGGCTTTATCTGCCAGCAATGATGACACGTACTTTCTTTTGAATTTTCAATTCAATGGATGTCTGAACTACATTGTACACATATCTAAATTTTTCTCTACAATTATATATGTATACTACCCATATCAAGGTAAAACAAAAATAAAAAATGCATATTTTTTTAATAGAAACGATATTTACAATATGGTAATCATTCCAAACATGTCAAGGATTGAATTAAATTTTTTAAATGTAAAATATAAAACATGCAAGTTTTTGAGTAACGAGTGATGAACGAAAATGAGAAATTTTTATTAAATTCTGTCTTGACAACAGTATTTCCCTAATCCAAACAAACGATTGTAGAAATAAAGTGACCTGCCGTGACCTGATTCTGAATCATTCCAAACCATGTTTTTGGGATCCACCTCGCTTCGTGAAAAATCGCGGTTCTCGCTAAAAGTCATTCATATATCGTGTTTTTGCAAATTTGAATTATATTATCGTTCAATCCACTTGTGATTCGCAAAATTGTATATTACATAATCGAAATTGCATAAGTCACTGTCAAATGTCACAATTAGTTTGTGAAAATAACTCCATGGAATAGTTGGGACGGGCATCCAGTCGTCTACAATTTCGTCATAAACATAGAAGACAATGATTTTAAAATAGGAGAGGTAATTTTTCATAAATTTCTCTGTAAGAAGTGTTGTAATTATAATTAACGATCACATTTGCGAGATTCCATGAGTACGGGACAAAATCATATTATTTTTCGAGCATAATTGAACAATTCTGTCCTGTTCTAAAATGAATAATTGGATGACAATTGATTACATTAAATGAGATAGAATTTTGAGCCTAATAATAAATTAATAATACATATTACTACATTGTTAGTAATAATGGCTGAATTAAAATATTCTGAATTTACAATCCGCACACTAGCTGGATTTGGATTCAACTCCAGTAGCAAAAATAAAATGAACTTTCAGTAAAGTGATTTGAGTCACTAAACACGTACTGAAACAGCATCCTGTTCAACATGTTTAATTATTCCCACTTATTCTTTGGATTGCCTTAGCTAGATCATTTTGACGACGCTGTTATAATTAAATATTCAGGCTTTTGTTAACGTTTGATAAGTCCCCTCTTCAAAGGATTATCTATATATCCATAAGGGAATACCGAGCAAAATAGGGTACTTAAGCCAATAATGATTTTTTAGAAACCAAAAGTATAAAAATGGAGTACAATTTCGCCCAAAAAGAACAAAAATTATAGAAATAGTATTACCGTTGTCTATAAAATACTGTTTTACTGATGTCAAATTTCGGTAAAAACTCGCGAGACAGCACAAAAAATAAAAACGATGATAATAGCTTAAATAAAGTTTGATTGTAATGAAAAAAATAATTCAATAGTAGTTGGTGCGATTAATGAAAAAAAATTTTACTCGTTTTTTCAGGTACCCCATTTTGCTCTGCATTCATCTACATACAGAACTTTGAATATATATGTGTCTGACATTAGTTACACGGTTGGTCGCTCCGGAACTGCTGTCAAAACATCACCTTTGGAACAAATATTATGACAGATAAAATATGGCTTCAGTCTGAGAATCATTATAATTATAATTCCCATAAATGGCATCAAGTAAAAAAGAATTACAATGAATGAGTGGATTTCTAAACGAGTGTGAGATATCTCAAACTAATTTGAATTTATGTATTGAAAAAAAAGAGAAAAACTCCGTGAGTATTATTATACCCATCATCTAGATAGGAAGTAAGATGTTCCAACATGTTTTAGTGAAAGAAAACAAATAATCGTCGTCAAGACGGAAGAAAACATTAAATTTAACTTTGCGTTGAATGAGGTTGAATTAAAATAACTGTACTATTTCCTTTATGCTACGCTGCAGAGTGCGGAACTAAGCCTTGAATAAATATATATGTACATATATTTTTGTATAATATTTTTTTAAACAAAAAAATTTCTTGCATTACCAGCATCAAGAGGGAAAATTTGTATTTCGTTTGTACCTGGGAAACCAGTTCCACCGCGAAAACATTTTTTTCAAATAGATTTCATTTTAATTAATGAGGACGGCTAATTGATTTGCATAATAGTTTGACCACGGTATAATATTAATATCATTACCTATAAAGCCATCGCGGCATTCCTAACCACTAATTATACGCGTCGTGGTTTGAGGCATCATTAACTATTCAAAACCGTTCCATTTTTTCCTTGGCGTCAAATGATTTGTTATTTCAAAAACTTTTATTTATTTCATGATCAAAAATGATTATTAAATATTTTATATTAATTTTTTTAATTCCAATCAAAACGTCCATATTAAATGATTCATTTAATATACATATATACGAGAAAAAATTTTTTTGCATAAAACATTTATTAATTTTGTTGATTAAACGCAACACCGATTATATAGTCTATACTCCTGAGATTGCTCAATTTTTTTCCTAGTTAATTACAAGTAAAAAATAAATAAATAAAAAATACATATATATTATTTTGATCCTCTCGATTAATTAACAACAACAGATATACATATAGCTTACGAGCATTGTAGATCACACAATAAGATATTGATGATATATATAGACATGAACATAAAAATCTAAATTTATATACACATAGTCTACAATGTTAAAATACTGTGAAAATACTGTAAAGCGATTGAAAGTAATATAGGCTGCACGCAGTAGAGAGAACACCGACAAAAACATTCTACGAAGCCTTAAGAAATTTAATTGTTAAAAATAATTTTCAGTAAAGTAGCATGAAAATCGAAACAAATATAACAAACGAATTTCTGCCGAAAGAAAAGGAGACTAAGAAATTGTTAAATAAACTATATATATATTTTGATCGTATAGAAGAAAAGTATATTTATAACTATTCCATTTTTTTTATCGATGTACTTGTACAATGTTGAGTTTTATTCTTACACGCACTCAACTCAACGCGTTCGTGTGTAAAAAGTCGTCACCGTGTCAAGCAACACAGCATTACAGATAAAAATGCTTTCAGCTTTTTTTCTTTCACTCAACTTATACGTGAATTTCATATTGCAAAACTCAACTAATAATAATAAATAATTTGCAACTCTTTAGAAGTAACGAAAAAAAAAAAGAAATACTAGTGGGCTACTTTTTGAATATTTGTTGAAATAAGAAGAAGCATGTAAAATATTTCGCTTGACTCTTCGTCTCGATGTTGGTAATGAAAGGACGGCTGAGAGGGGAGCACGTTAGTTTCACTTCTGACATTCACTACTTCTCGATTGGCTTTCATAGCTGACATACACAATCTGTGTTGTTAGATTTAAAATCATTCAATTGCTAAAAAAAATTGTCTAATAACTGAATATTTATTAAAACCATCAAAATTATTAACACGTGAAGTGATGTCAAATGTATTGTCTCCAGAATTCAAAAGAGATCATTCTGCAATAGTAAGTTTTTTAAATTACAAATTCACATAAAATTTAATATTATCATCATAAGTTATATCTAATGGTTTCGAGAAAAGTGTCAGCGTGAGTTGTGGATTAATGTATAGATTAGAATTGCTTTCTCTGTATGCATAATAAACGCACCGTAAAAAAAATAATTCGGTGAATGCAAATGGAAAAAAGTCATTCAAAAATAATAAATATATATAAGTTGGATATCTTTTTTGTTTTACAGTGTGAAGTGTAAAAAACCTAATTTAGGACACGTATTTATCTACATGTAATTACCTAATAAGTAATGATTTAAATATTTGAATAAGATTCGTTGAAAATGCTATATATGTATACACGTCAGAATCGACTATAATTTTCATCGTAAGCTAATAATAATTACAGTATAAACTGATTTTTTCTAATATTGTCACCGAAGAAACACTCCAGCATCCAGTTCTCAGCTGAAATAGCTCAAAAAGTTTATATCCGGGCCGAAGAATAATATTTTATTGTTATTAAAATGAAAATTAATTAGAGGGAAAAAAATTACAAAATCTATGTACATAAAATCTTATGGTCCTGATTTATGTGAGAATAGTATTATATTTTTTCTGCACGTATTTTCCCTGTCAATACTATATCAAAAATATTCATTATCGTATCGGCAAAAGCTCATCAATTTGATAATAGAAAGCCTGAATAAAAAATGAAAACTAATTTTTTTAATCGTTTTTCAGAATACAACAATCGTATAAAAATTTCAATGGTCATATGCAAGATCAGCAGAAGCAAAATCCATGGAACTATTAAGCTTGTTAACAACCAGTTCCATGTTGGGCGTAGGAATAGTACCACTTATAGCAATTGGATTGACCTATTACCAGTACAATCGTGCTGATCCCGAGGCTCACCCGATGGACGCAAAAAAGGTGCATTTGAAATACAAAATAATAACTGCTTAGATTAATTGATATCCAACTACTTTCCAGCTCTATCGCACGTATGATTTTATCGTTGTTGGCGGTGGAAGTGCTGGAGCAGTAATAGCCTCAAGGCTATCTGAGATCACTAACTGGACAGTACTTTTACTAGAAGCCGGTGGGGATGAGAACGAGATATCAGACATACCATCCTTGGCAGCTTACACTCAGCTTTCAGAGTTTGACTGGAAATATCAAACATCCCCATCGCCCAACTCTGCCTATTGCCTAGCTATGGTTGGAGACAGATGTAACTGGCCACGTGGCAAGGTCCTTGGAGGAAGTTCGGTTCTCAATGCTATGATTTATGTTCGTGGAAACAAGTATGTTCAATTAGACTGCAATATTTTCAATCAAATAATATTCAACGCCTTTCAAGATGGTCCCAGTATCCACACAACACTTTTCTTTCAAACGATTTCGAAAATAATTTCGACTAACAGTCATTGATGTGTAGGCTAGTATTTACTGTTTATAAACAATGAAAAGCTGAAAGACCATCTTCAAAGTTGAATTTCTACTGTTGATTAATCATATGCTCGAAACTATGAAGCGCAATTATTTATAAAAACAATTGTAATGCAATTGGGTTTATTGCAGAAACGATTTCGATAACTGGGCCAGTTTGGGCAATAAGGGATGGAGCTATGACGAGGTATTACCTTACTTTATCAAATCTGAAGACAACCGAAACCCTTACCTAGCTAGAAGCAGGTATCACGGAACTGGCGGGCTGCTGACGGTGCAAGAGCCACCTTGGCGGACACCCTTGGCGATGGCATTCATCCAGGCAGGCATGGAAATGGGCTATGTGAACCAAGACATCAACGGGGCCAACCAAACAGGGTTCATGTTGACTCAGACAACAATAAGAAGAGGAAGCAGATGTTCTACCGCTAAAGCTTTCTTGCGTCCAGTCAAAAGCCGAAAGAATTTGCACATTGCAATGAATTCCCAAGTGGTAAAAGTGTTATTTAATAATGATAAGCGAGCTACTGGTGTAAAGTTTCTACGCAATGGTCAAATGTACATTGTAAATTGCCGGCGAGAGGTGATATTATCATCTGGGGCCATTGGTTCTCCGCAATTGCTCATGGTTTCAGGGATTGGACCTCAAGAACATCTTAGTGATCTTGGGATACCAGTATTGTCGAACTTGAGAGTTGGTGACAATCTTCAAGATCACGTCGGACCGGGGGGTTTAACTTTTATTATCGATGAACCTATTACCTTCAAAAAATCACGTTTTCAAACACTTCCAGTAGCTTTAGAGTATATTCTTTATGAGAGAGGACCATTGACCAATCCCGGCATTGAAGGCGTTGCTTTTCTCAATTCAAAGTATGCTGATAAGTCTATTGATTGGCCTGATGTACAATTTCATTTTGGTTCAAGTTCCACAAGTTCTGACGATGGAGATCAGATCAAGAAAGCCAATGGCTTGCGCGACAGTGTATACAATACTGTGTTTAAACCTCTAGAGAAAGCCGAAACCTGGACGATACTTCCGCTTTTACTCCGACCTAAGAGTTCTGGGTGGATTAGATTGAAGAGTAAAAATCCATTGATTTATCCGGATATTAATCCAAACTATTTTACACATCGAGAGGATTTAGACGTTTTAGTCGACGCCATTAGACTTGCGATGCAAGTATCCAATACCTCAGCTTTTCAGAGATTCAATTCACGACCACATACGATACCAATGCCTGGTTGCCAACAATTTCTTTTTGATACCTACGATTATTGGGAATGTGCTATTCGGCACTTTACTTTTACAATCTACCATCCTGTAGGCACCTGTAAGATGGGCGTTCAAGCTCGAGATCCAACGGCAGTTGTCGATCCTAGGTTAAGAGTTTATGGGGTCAAGGGTTTGAGAGTTGCGGATGCTTCCATTATGCCAGTTATTGTCAGTGGCAATCCTAATGCTGCTATTATAATGATTGGTGAAAAAGCAAGCGATATGATCAAAGATGATTGGCTACGGAAGAATCGGCCGCCGATAAGATAAGTTTAGTAATTTGTAAGAAAATACTAGATCTAAGAATGCATTTACGCTTATTTATTGAAATCAAAAGATGATGTGTATACTTTATTCATCAATAAAATAACAAAAACAAAATACTCTATTCGTCGAAACCCTTTGAACGTTCGTAACAAATTTTTCACTCGTCTTTTAACTTTGTATTCATTTGTAAGACGGTCTAACTTTTATTTTTAGTATCTCAACGTAATCTAGGTTAAGAGTCCTCAAACATAAATACTCGGTTAATAATGAAGGTTTCGACTGACTTTTAGATGATATATAGCTACTATTATCTATCAGCTCTGAGATAAAGTAGTTTGGGGAGGTTTTATCAGTTATATAATGGAAAATAAAATTAAATAAATTTTCAAAGTCGCACGCGATTCTGAATACCTTGAAATTCATCTCAAGAAATTGAAATAATGTGACATAAGTTGGCAAAGATAGTAAATTACCTATTTTTTTTTTTTTTTACAGCACATAACTTCAACGCTGATTTCAAATTTTAGTTTGACAAAACTAATGTTCATTCTATTAATCATAATTGCACTAATAATGAAATAAAAACTTCAAGAACGTTATACTATATCACCGCGTTGCATCTTTCATCCTACGTATAATTTGATTTATTTGAAAATGTATATTATAATCGTTTTTGTAATCGTCAAGTCAAAAATAGGTTGAATTTCATTGTCTCATTTATAGGACGAATAGTCTATTAGAATTAAAAATAGAAACTATCTTTGATTTCACGAAAACAATGTAAAGAAAAAATCTCTATTCATCGCCCTGCACTTTTAATTACTTTTTTTTGTCAAGTTATAAAACATTCATTTCAACAGAACACTATATTTGTTTTACTTATATATACGTGGAAATTTTATTTTTCATCGCGGTGAAAGTCATTCAAATACTATTTTTTCTGATCATTGCAAACAATCACATTGAATTGGTTTTACAGCAAGTAAAATTTGCCCGCCTATATATGCACGCTCAAGTTTCATGCAATAATTCCATGATTCATGTCAGCATAAAATTCAAGAAAAGTGAACTAGCTTTATCACGTAAAGAAAAAAAACTTTTTTCTCTAATATTGAAAATCACTAAGAAAAAGTCGTTAAATTTTAAAAAAGTGGGTAAAATTTTTTTGTTAAGTAATCATTCGTGCGTTAAAAAATTACTATTTATATATTACATATACTAATAATTATAAGAATTCAGAGTCTATATCGAAACCTGTTTACATGCATAATGACCTCAAATAAAAACTGATGTACTTATCAACCATATGTGAGGTAGTTATCATGTAGTAGTACACATACTTTTTTTCCGACTCGTAGATAGCAAAGATAATCATGGAAGTGTTACCACATCGGCACCCAAAGCAGCGATAGAAAGAGAGAGGCATCACTGCGTGGTGGCGGACTAACAGGAAGAGAACACTTTCACTTCCAAAGCAGAGAGTCTCTGAGACGGATGACGGCAAAGAAATACCTGCAGGTTCGTGAGTAGGGACCATTATTGTTGTAGTATATCGTGCTCTTTTGATTCTAGTCTTTCATTTCGCTTGCGATCTACACCCAATGACTAGCAGACATCAGTTATTATAGTTTACCAACGAGTGCATATCAATAAACGAACTTACGCGGCAGTGTCAAAGATTTTACAAATATTGACTAAGCAACTATCGTATCTTGGATTATACAAGGTTATTAAACAAACTAATAGACCCACTCCACATATCAAATTCAACTAACTTATCATCAGTGAGACCTTCGTATAATTAATTCAACGTGAGAAAAATTTACATGTTTTTTTTCCTGTCTACATCTATGAACGTTTAAGTCAAGTCGTGTGCCAGACTATTAATAGTGGTTATATAATTTCAGATTAAATCAGTGTGAAATATTTTGTGAAAGAATATCGACGACAGCAAATGTTATCGCAAAGGAAATGAAGAGTTTAAAGGTTCGTTAATTACTTTACTGTTTGTTTTATAAAAAAAAAAATGATTTTAACAAAATGTGTTTTTGTTATTAATTATATAAAAGAAAAAAATGACATGTTGACATTGATTTTCATACTAAAGATTGAAGAAAATTAAAAAAATTTACTATGTTAAATTAGCAAAATGTATGTTAAATTAACAATAGAAATATGGGAACTATTCTAAAATGGTCTATGCAGATGACTCTAATTATTTAAATCGCAGTATTTTCAAATTAACGGAAGAGAATATAAACGTATAAAGTAATTGAGGAAACACTTTATTGCACGAGAAAATCTTTATAATGTTTACCACAATACTGTAACGTGGTAAAATGCTGGTTGTTATAATAAAATAAGATCGATTGAGAAATGCCCACGTAACCGTGACTTTCATGATGAGAAGACGAAGGTTGTACAAGTTTACGATATTGAAATACTTTCTCCTTTCCCCCGTTATATGATCACTATCTCGCGTTTTTTAATGAGCTAGTAAAATAGATGTTTTTCCTGCGCTAATATATCGCTATTTAAATAGATAAAAAAAGAGATTTTATGAATTGGTTTATTTACACATTAAACAGCTGAAAAAAAAAAAAAAAATAAGCAAACCTATAGTATGACTCATATTACTTAAATAGAAAAGACGGAAACAAATGTTCTGAGCAAATAAAACTTACATTTATATTTACATTTTTTTTTAATTTTAAGCATCACGAGTATTAAAAGGCATTATATATGTTTCAGGATGCATTAGAATGGCAAACTAAGTTCACACCATGATTTCTTCAGACTGCACGAGAACTATTATCAACTTCAGATCAAGATCGTTTCAAATAATGAAAAAGTTACACGACAAGTCAATGACTTTGAGAAGAAAATGGCTTTGAACGCCTTTATAGTGGCATCAGCATTAAAAGGTGCTATTGGTTTGATGGGAACCGGCTTTTGGCTAGTTCCGCTGTTAATAATCGGTCTAACATACTACCGATACGATCAACTGGATCCGGAAAGCCGGATAATCGATAAACATCCATTAGATTATGAGTACGATTTTATAGTGGTGGGTGGGGGTTCAGCAGGAGCAGTAGTCGCCAGTCGACTATCCGAAATTACAAAATGGAAAATCCTGCTGCTGGAGGCAGGTTCAGATGAGACCGAGATTACCGATGTTCCATCACTGGCTGCCTACCTGCAACTAAGCAAGTTCGACTGGAAATACAAGACGGAACCAAGTGGTACCGCTTGCATGGGTATGAAGAACGGCAGATGTAACTGGCCAAGAGGTAAGGTATTGGGAGGATCCAGTACTTTGAACTACATGCTGTACGTTCGTGGAAATAAGCGAGATTACGACCATTGGGAAAGCATGGGAAATCCTGGTTGGGGCTATGACCAAGCACTGTACTACTTCAAAAAATCTGAAGACAACAGAAACCCTTACCTAAAAAATAGCCCCTATCACAGCACTGGGGGATATTTGACAGTTCAGGAAGCACCATGGAAAACACCTTTGGTTGTCGCTTTCATCGAGGCCGGAACTGAACTAGGCTATGAAAACCGGGACATCAATGGAGAATATCAAACTGGTTTTATGATAGCTCAAGGTACAATAAGACGAGGCACCAGATGCTCAACGGCAAAAGCTTTTTTACGACCAGTTAGACTTAGAAGAAACTTACACACGGCCATGAATGCTCATGCTGCTAGAGTTATTATAGATATCACCTCTATGAAGGCAATTGGTATTGAATTTTATCGCGATGGTAGTAGGCAAATTATCAGAGCCCGTAAAGAAGTCATTTTGTCAGCTGGAGCAATTAACAGTCCTCAACTATTGATGCTGTCAGGAATAGGACCGAAAGATCACTTGAATGACTTGGGAATTCATGTCATTAAAGATCTACCAGTTGGAAACAATCTTCAGGACCATGTGGGTATGGCTGGTCTTACATTTCTAGTGGATAAACCAGTCTCAATAGTTCAGGATCGTTTTGCGCCTGCAGCGATTACAACAAATTATGTTTTGAATGGCCGAGGTCCCATGACGACTCTAGGAGGAGTAGAAGGTTATGCTTTTGTCAACACAAAGTATGCCAATCATTCTATAGATTATCCCGATATCCAGTTGCACATGGCTCCGGCATCATTGAGTTCAGATGCTGGTGTTCAAGTGAGAAAGATTTTGGGCTTGACCGACGAACTTTATGACTCCGTTTTTCGTCCTATAACTAATAAAGATGCCTGGACCGTAATGCCTCTTCTGTTAAGGCCGAAATCTAGGGGTACGATTAGATTAAAAAGTTCGAATCCATTCGACAGTCCAATTATCAACGCCAACTACTTTGATCATCCTGAAGACATTGCTAAGCTTATAGAAGGGGCAAAAATTTCAGTGAGACTCAGTGAGGCTAAAGTCTTTAAGCAATTTGGTTCCAGAATTCATCGTTTAAAAATTCCAGGATGTCGTCATTTGAAGTTTGGCACTGATGCTTACTGGGAATGTCACATTCGGCACATTACCATGACTATTTACCATCCTGTTGGCACTGCCAAGATGGGTCCTTCTTATGACTCTAAAGCTGTTGTCGACCCAGAGTTACGTGTGCATGGAATTCCGAACTTGCGGGTTATTGACGCATCAATAATGCCGACAATTTGCAGTGGGAATACTAATGCTCCTGTTATTATGATTGGTGAAAAGGGGTCGGATCTTATCAAACGGGCTTGGTTGTGAAGTGTACAAATATACATCTACTTTTTGTATTCCAATTAGAAATATTTTTTGTCTAAATGAATCAGAAATAATAATTCATAACTTAAAATGCTAAGTGAATTTAAAACAAATATGAAATTTGAATGTGCCATAATTTGGTGGCGAGTATATGGAAAATGATTTACAAATATAAATAATGTGATTGTAATGAAATTAATTAATGATATTTTAAAAGCTTCTTTACTTTTTATATGATCAAAAAAGTTGTATCTTAAATTTGACATTTTTTATATATTGCAATGGGCCTATAAGCATTTAAGCATAAACCTATAACTATTAATTTAACTCTAAACATGAGTAATATTTCAATTTATGTATTTTAAAAATAATTGCATCTGAATTTTTCTACTCAAAGTGATCTAAAATGTAATATATAATGTACTAAAGAGAAAGTATTTAAATAGATATGTTTACATTTTTATATATAGCAGACTTTCGGTATTGTATCCTATATTATTTATTTTTTATATTATTGATGATCGTGCGCATGCAATGTATCACTAAATTTAAACCAATGAAATGCATATTAACAAATGTATAAAAAAATTCTACACGCAAAAGATTTCCTGTGATGATTTTAGCTAGGTAAAAAGTCGCTTTGAATTCAAAATTTAATATTAAGTATTGTTCAAAAGAAAATTCATTTACTGATTTGAGATTTTCATTAATCTGCAAATTAAACTGCAATTATGATTGTCAATGATTCTGTGCAAAACAATACCAAAATAGCTGTAAATGGACTAGTGTATTAACTATAAACAAATTTTTTTATAGCGCTTTATATTGATACTGTTAATTACCCGCGTTACTTAAAAACGAGTGGTCAGTCTTGTAAAGAAGATCTAAAATCCTCAAGAGTACTGGTTTACTACGCTAACTTATAAAGTATGAACTCGAAAAATAATGATAAATACAGTATCTTATGTATCTCTTTTGTTGATATGAGCAATTCAAATCCACT
This sequence comes from Macrocentrus cingulum, assembly GCA_002156465.1. Lineage (NCBI taxonomy): Eukaryota > Metazoa > Arthropoda > Insecta > Hymenoptera > Braconidae > Macrocentrus > Macrocentrus cingulum. Next base: position 37,533 of record MVJL01008671.1, on the reverse strand, counting down.
AAATATAGCTTTTTTAAGTTTATACGAAAATCTAAATGTCAATAAAGCTTCGATAACTCAAGAAATCTGCTGGCATAACCAAATTCAATACTAAATCGTATAATATGACTAAGTACAATGTTCAATGATGTCCAATAAAACATGCAAAAAACAATTGAGGGTCAAGCGACACTGCAATTCATGCAGACGTCATATCAATAGAATAGATCATTGAAGATAAAAACGTAATTCATAATACTTATTGTCAATTTCTACTTTTTTATATTTTCAGCTAGAGTGTATAAAATCTACAGTTTGTTAATAACCTCTTTAACAGAACAAGGAAACAATAAAAAATGACGTACTGCAAAAAAATACCTCAACCCATTAAATTTAATGAGCATAGTCGAATGAGCAATTCAAACCGTAAAGAGCAATAAAAACTAAAAATTACTAACCCTCATCGGGATGGTAAATGAATAATGATTCATTATCGCAATTTTCTGACAATTACGGTGAAAAAAACTTTGACCTATAATTACTCACAGATAATGGTTTTATGTCTCAGTTTTTGTTACTCATATTCGTGCGCGAATAGGGATTTTTTTACTAAACATTGATTAATATTCTTCCTTATAAATTCATCTACAATGCGCCAGATGACTTCACTAGATTTAAGATTGTTCAAATAGAAAAATGAATTTTCTACTGCTGTGTACAATTCTGTTATCGTCATTGAAACATCCTTTTGGTCATACTGAACGTCCCTATAAAAATTTATATGGAGCCAACGACTTTTCAAAAAACATGATAAACAATGGATTGGATTTTTTGGAGGGTTTTTCAAACACATTAATAGAATCACAAATATTTCTCAAGTCCGAACCTCCAGATATGACTCCAAAAAACGGCGATCACTATGATTTCATTGTCATTGGAGCTGGTACAGCAGGTGCTACACTAGCAGCCAGACTCAGTGAGATGCATGGTATGTCTGTATTGTTAATTGAAGCAGGTGGCAGTGAAACGCTCTTCATGGATATTCCACTTGCTGTGAACATCTTGCAGGAAAGCAGCCTAGTGAATTGGAAATACCTGACTGCGCCTTCAACCAGCTACTGCCTTGGATTCAAAAATAATAGATGCAAGTGGCCAAGAGGTAAAGTTATGGGCGGAAGTAGTGTCCTAAATTACATGATTGCAACTAGAGGACATCCAAGGGACTATGATCGTTGGGCTCAATTGGGTAACGAGGGTTGGTCGTGGAACGACGTACTCCCATACTTTAAGAAACTCGAGACAAGAAGCAGTGAGAAACAAAAAGACTATGAAATCCGAGGCTACAGTGGACCTGTGAATTTAGAATTCCCGTCGTTTCACACTCCTATTGCCCAAGCATTTGTAGAAGCTGGATTGGAACTAGGCTACAATATCAGCGATTACAATGGTCGACTGTTCCCAGGCTTTTCTTACATCGAGACAACAATAAAGAATGGTATGAGAATGAGCAGCAACGTAGCATATCTTCATCCTGTCAAGGGGCGACAAAATCTTTTTGTTACCAAAAACAGTTTGGTAGAGAAACTCATAATTGCTACCAACTCCACGCGTGTCATTGGTGTCACATTTATCAAGGCTGGACTAAAAATTCAAGTTTATGCCAAAAAAGAAATTGTTTTGAGTGCTGGAACTATTGGATCCGCTCAGTTGCTCATGCTGTCCGGAATTGGACGTGCAGACCATCTGAAAAGTTTCGGAATAACACCCATTGTAGATGCTGCAGTTGGGGAAAATTTAATGGACCACATTGCAAGCGGAGCTGTGATTTTCAGGGTCAATCAATCAGTAACAATAGATTTACCTTCAATCCTAAATCCGCTCAATCCATATGCTCGTGACTTTTTCGTTAAACGCAGCGGTCCTATTGCAATTCCTGGTGCTGCTGAAGCATTGGCGTTTATCGATACTGACAGCTCGCCTGATGTGATTGACAGCTACCCAAATATGGAATTACTTTTTATATCGTCGTCATTTGTTTCAATTTCTATGATTCGTGAGTGTTTTGGGATAACTTTGAAAGTTTGGAATGAGACGTATGCTAACGTAGATGGTGCAAACACATGGACGGTATTTCCTATTCTGCTACGACCTAAAAGTCGTGGCAAGATTGTTTTAAAGAGTAATAGTATTTACAAGAAACCCCGAATCATTCCTAACTACATGGCCGACAAAGAAGATGTTCGGATTTTAATTGCGGGTGTAAGGGCCACATTAAAAGTAGCAAATACCAAAGCCATGCAGAAATTTGGATCCAAACTCATTCCAACTCCTGTGGCTGGATGTGGAAAATTTGGTATCGATAGCGATGAGTACTGGGAATGTGCGATTCGAACGATAACTATGAATATCTATCATTATTCTGGAACTTGTAAAATGGGTCCACAAGATGATAAAACAGCTGTGGTTGATCCGAGGCTTAAGGTAATTCAATAAAAAAATTTAACCGCATATTAACCGCGGTATACGTTCAGATGTTTCATTTTTTTTAGGTATATGGAGTAAGTGGTTTAAGAGTTGGGGACGCTTCAATCATACCGGAAATAATATCAGGCCATACGAATATTCCAGTGTATATGATTGCAGAAAAGCTGGCTGACATGATAAAAGAAGATTGGGGGTATCCCATTGACAAGATTAATTAGAAACACCCTACTGGAACCTGACTAATTATTATTCGACGACACTCGGAACGGTTTTACTATTGGTAAAAACACTTGTAACTAAAGTGGTTTCATTAATTCAATGGCCATTAAAAAATGAATTGATATCTTTACTAAAAATATTACTTGTATATGTTGTCAATAAAAATACTATTTTTGGTAGTTTTTGTTTTTCGTGTGTCGTATCAAAAAATCAAAGTTTATCATGTTTTAAGAGCTCTTGTTTATCATATTCTAAGTTTGAATCTTTCCTATTATTATCAACATTAGAAGCGTTCAAGTATAGAGTCACAAATTTGGCATTATTAAAAAATATAAATTTTTTTGTAAGTATTAAAGCTAATTTATTATTTTATTTATTTTTTTTTTTTTCAAAAAAATCAACAGTTTTAGTAGGCCAGAATTTCTTTTTGGAGATATCTATGCAATTTTTAGCACACCGGTTTACGAAGAATATATGTAATGTTATGCGAACAACATGAGAAAGTCTGCATTTCTCTTCTGTATGTCAAAGAAATAAGCAAACTCAATAACACTTTCTGGTCTTAACGTAATACCTAAATTTTTTTTTATTATCATTTTATTATTATTGTTTTTTTCCATTATTTTTTATTATTATTGTAGGTATTATTTCTACTATTTTTTATATTTTTCATCATTTTACTATATTTTTTTATGTTTTTTTTTTATTTTTTATTTTTATTTTAGTTTCAACCAACGCACTAGACTTTCGTATAGAACAAACAGTCCGCGACGCGGAAAGGGATAACCAGTTTTGAGATGACCGCCACCAGCTTCATGACTTGTTCGAAAAATATTCGTTGTGCAAGCATTCATTTGCCAGCACGGTTATTATGAAGTCTTCGAAAAAATCCATGTCGTTTAACACCGTAATAATTTCATTTTACAACCATCTGTGCAATTGATAATTTCACAAGTTTTGTTTGTCACTAATCATCATACCCACAGAGATAAAATTAAATAAAGGGTACCAAGTGTTTAAAATAAATGTGATAAATTACTGTGACAATTATTTCATTATTTAGTGAGAATAATTGATCAGTTTGAAAAGAAAAAAAAAACAGACAAACTCACGGTGATTACTAGAGACAAAATGGATTATAATGATTCTTTAGTGTGATACACGATTTCTTGGAATTGAGTAATTAACATTTGGAAAAAAACATCGAGAAAAAAAGGTTCATAATTAAATATTATATAAATTCTATAATAAAAATAAGTATTATTTCTACAAAAACGAAAGATTGAAGTGACTCACAGGCAGTTTTTTGGCATTAAAAATCAAATCTTTTTTTTAATTATAAGTCTGTGAGAAAAAATTCTTGGATAAAAAAGTTGTTAAATTTTATCTAGAAGAAGAAAGGTCTCTACAATTTTTCTTCTAAAATCAACGGCTAATGGAATACTCAATTATTTCAATACTTTTTACAAGAGGCCACACACAAGAGTGATAAATTTTTATCCAAGTACTTAAACATATAAATAACCTACTTCGCAGGTTCGACATCAAGACAGTTTCTTAGGAACCATGAAATCAATAATTGCTTCCGTGCTACTCTTCCTAATAACGGTCGTTGGATCCGACAAGAGCACTAGCCTACTGGATCTTTTCAAGAGCTACGGCTTAAAGACAAGTTTTAAAATCCCTACAGTAGTAATTCCAAGACATGAGGAGTATGATTTTATAGTAGTGGGAGCTGGATCAGGAGGTTCCACAATTGCCAATCGACTTTCCGAGAACGAAAATTGGAAAGTACTACTCATCGAGGCGGGAAAACCAGAGGGAATCTTAAATCAAATACCACTATTAGTAAGCAATTTCCAACAGACAGCATACAACTGGGGATATCGAGTGCAGCCGCAAAAAAAAGCATGTTTAGGCATGAAAAATCAGCGGTGCAATTGGCCAAGAGGTAAATCCCTTGGTGGCACGAGTACACTCAATTATATGATTCACACTAGAGGAAATAAAATAGACTACGACAAGTGGGCAGCGATGGGAAACTATGGTTGGTCATTTGACGAAGTTCTGCCTTACTACAAAAAGAGTGAAAGATTCAAAGTACCCGGTTAGTATAAAATATGCATAAAAAAAACCATAAAAAAATCTAATGAATTATTTTTTCCAGGCCCATACAACAAGTCTTATCATGGAAAAAATGGTTATCTGTGTGTGGAACATGTTCCCTACCATTTACCACTGTCTTCAAGTTTTTTAAAAGCCGGTCAAATATTAGGTTACGATGTGTTGGACATAAATGGACCTGAACAAATAGGATTTTCCTATATTCAAGTAAACATGGATAAAGGAGCACGCTGCAGTGCCTCTAGAGCATACCTTCAGTTAACCAGACCGAATTTAGACATTGTGCCCTATTCTAGAGTCACAAAAGTCTTATTTAACGATAAAAAACGTGCTTATGGTATTGAATATATTAAAGATGGAGCAACTAGAATTGTGAAGGCTTCAAAAGAAGTAATATTATCAGCTGGGACTATTGATTCTGCTAAACTACTAATGTTATCGGGAATTGGTCCAAAAGAACACTTGACAGAGCTGGGAATAGATGTTATTCATGATTCTAAGGTTGGACATAATCTCTATGAGCATATAGGCTTTCTTGGATTGACATTTTTGGTTAATGCAAGCGTTACACTAGTGCAAAATCGACTATTAGCTCCGCAAAATTTTCTAAATTACGTTCACAATCGAACTGGTGTATTATCTGTTCCGGGAGGAGCCGAGGCCCTTGCATTTATTAAAACAAAATATGCTACCGACAACAGACCCGATTTAGAACTGTTGTTTGTCTCTGGTGGAATTCACTCAGACAATGGCGTAGCAGTTAGAAAAGGTCATGGTATATCGGACGAGGTTTACAACACAGTTTTTAAGCCTATTGAAAATCGCGATGCATGGTCAATATGGCCGATAATGCAACAGCCAAAGAGTTATGGCTGGATAAAACTCAATTCATCAAATCCACTCGATGATCCCATAATTGAGCCGGAATTCTTTCAACACCCGGCCGACGTGGAGGTTATTTTAGAGGGAATTAAGTACGCGATGAAAATCGCATCTACTGAGCCATTTCAAAAATACAACAGTCAAATTCACGACATAAAAATTCCCGGCTGTCCAATGGCATTCGCCTCAGACGAATATTTTCGATGTGCTATCAGACATTTGCCTGCGATGATGAATCACGAAACTGGGACAGCAAAAATGGGCCCCCCCAGTGACCCCAATGCCGTCGTCGATCCTGAATTGCGTGTGTACGGTGTCACGGGCTTGCGAGTTGTTGACGCTTCAATTATGCCGACTATGCCTATTGGTCATGTGAATGCTGGCATTTTTATGATTGGTGAAAAAGGTGCTGATATGATCAAACGAACATGGATGGACATGCAATGATTAATTAAGTAGTTATATAAATAGATCTAAATAAAATTCTTCTTTAGGATGGTCTAAGCTATTTTTTCCACCCTAAAATTATTACTATCACATGCTCCGATCGCGACCTTGATCTATTTTTAGCTCCTTCAAGCATGCAATAATTTTCGTAAGACTTCATTTTGCGTTTATCAACAATATGAGAATCGCAATTGTTATTATAACCTTGGTAATTGAGTGTATGACTCATTTGCAACAGGAAATAATCACGTTTGCTAGGTTAACTCAACCTATGAACAGATTATGTGCCTTTGAGAATTTCGAGATATCATTCCAACTTGACAAAAAGATGTTACTTAGTAGGCTTAATTTTTGGCGTGTAACAAATGCTCAACACCGCCACGTCAAAATTAACACATAATCCATTAGATATTTTATTCCCGCCGCATTCCCTTCCCCTCGAGTCGTAAACTAGTCCGACCGGAGAGACTGGGTTAGCAAGCAAACACGTTGAGATACTCCATTTGTCGTACGTCACCAAAGTCCTCAATTAATTTCTATATTGTAAGTATAAAAATTTTCACTAACCTGATACTACGAGTGCTTCATTTGGTCCACAAGTATGAAAATTTCCCATGGCAAATGAATGTTTAAGATGTATTACACAATTTTTAACAGCACAAAAACACTACACGGAAGTATCACACACACGCAATTCGATTATAATTGCAACTAACTAGGTCTAATATCATTAACAATCACCAAATCACCGATGTGATGCACGTATGATGATGGTTTTTTTTTAATAGTCCATCTAAAAGACGCAGTAAACTTTTTTTTTTATCTAATATAATCAGTCAGCCGGTCCCAACCTTATTTCTGTAATAGCAAGACTACCAACCGTGCAAAGTTCAACTTTCTGGATATGCCCTGTAGGTAGCGCTTGTGAAAAATTTTCAAATATCCACATAAAAAAAAACGCTCTCTCTCTCTTTCATCAACCGAAGATATCTAACTGATGGATTAATATCTTTTGTGACCACAACCAAAATCTAATGATGATAATTAGATTTAGTTTTGTCTAAAATAAGCTTTGTTTTGACGATTTAGAGAGGTTTTATTTTTCCGCGCACTAATCCCTGCATTATCAACTTATCGACAGAGTCAGAATAACCACTCGACGATCTCTCTATACACACACACAGGCGCAGCCAATTCAAATGTTTGATGTATTGTATCCGTCGTAAATCTAACCTAAAATTGTTCCCCTAATTTCCTTATTTAAAGTGTAAAAAGTGACTTGGAAATTGGTTTTTCTTCAACGCATATACTCGTGAGTAAACTTTTATTAAAACAATAGTAACAATATTTTATCTCAGCAAACTTTAGAATTGATAGTGAATGATAAATGCTCACAGGACATTTCGGGAACAGTTGATGGATTCATGATGAATCCAGTATCATGAAAACAAAAATCTGTTCAGTCGAAAAAACCATGAATTCTCAATCGAATAAAAAAAAGAGTAGAAGTAGAATAGGCGGCAATAATGAGGCTTCTGTCGGAGCAGGAACAGAGGTACTCAGTCCACAAGATGCAACTCGTTTTGTGCTGGTATACAAAGCCCTTTTCATGATGTAATCTACAATTAAACCAACATTTCCCTCAATTGATCCAACTTTATTTTTACAACAGATGACGCCAATTGGTGAGGACTCGCACAAGAGCTTCAAAATCGGAATTAATGACAGCATACCTGTGCATTCAATGGAAAAAGTTGAGGAGAAAAAAATAAGCCACATACTGAGCGACAGGGATAAAGAGGAAAAGGCAATTTTAAGTATGCTACCAGTGGCAGTGGTGAAAGAAATCGATGGATACGAGCATCAGATCGGAGAAGCTGAGCAACTTCCGAATTCATATGTGAGATTCATGGAGCGAAGTGGGGAGGAGCTTGATGGTATTACAAAAAACAGCAAAATAATTTGTCAGACTACTAAATTACCAATTTTTATTCTTACAGGCGAAGTAGAGTATGATTTAGACGAGGAAGACTCAGCCTGGTTATCCGTAGTGAATGACAGAAGAATATCTTCGGGTCTTCCACCGATGGAACCCGATGTTTTCGAGCTTTTAATGGATCGCCTTGAAAAAGAATCATATTTCCAACAGCAGAGTAACGGTGGCGGTGGCAATGCCGCAGACGAGGACGCAGTTTGCTGTATTTGCATGGACGGCGAGTGTCAAAACAGCAATGCAATTTTATTCTGCGACATGTGTAATTTAGCAGTCCACCAGGATTGCTATGGAGTTCCATACATTCCCGAAGGTCAATGGCTCTGCCGAAGATGCCTGCAAAGTCCGTCGCGGGCAGTAGACTGTGAATTGTGTCCCAATCGCGGCGGAGCTTTTAAACAAACTGATCGACCGGCCACTTGGGCTCATGTGGTTTGTGCTCTATGGATCCCCGAGGTTCGTTTTGCAAATACAGTCTTTCTCGAGCCGATTGATAGCATAGAAAGCATCCCGACAGCACGTTGGAAGCTCACATGTTGTGTCTGCAAGCGCCGTGGTGTTGGGGCATGTATTCAGTGTCACAAAAGTAATTGTTATGCAGCATTCCACGTAACGTGTGCTCAGCAAGCGGGTCTTTGCATGCGCATGCGAACAGTACAGCCGGCAAATGGAGAACCAATGCTCGTACAAAAGACAGCGTACTGTGAAGCACACACTCCACCAGATTATCAACCCTCCACAAATCCAGCGGATGCTCGGCGGAGAGCTATTGCCAACAAAAAAAGCTCCTCAGCCCCGGTTATTTCAATACCAACTATTCCACCAGAGCGAATTCGAGAGATTGCCAATTTAGCAGAGGGTTTGCCAAAACGCAGTCAACTAATTCAACGGTTAATCGCTTACTGGACACTGAAACGACAGCACAGAAATGGTGTACCACTTCTCCGACGACTGCAGAGCACGCATCCTCACTCTCGGGCTCCAACTCTCGGTGATAATTTGTCGGCTCCTGATGGTGAAATGCGTGGAGAACTCTACAGACAATTGAAATACTGGCAATGCCTGCGTCAAGACTTGGAGCGAGCTCGATTACTCTGTGAGCTCGTTCGTAAACGTGAAAAATTGAAGAAAGAGCTGTTTAACGTGAAGGAAAAATGTTTATGGTTTGAATTGCGCCCTTTAGAGAGTGTTTTACAAACTCTTTTAAAAGCTATTAAAGCTAAAGATACCAATGACGTATTTGGTCAGCCAGTAAACACGGTGGAGGTCCCGGACTATCTGGAGATTGTGTCGCAGCCGATGGATCTATCGACAATGGAGGAAAAAATTGAGAAGCAAGAGTATGACAGTTTGTTAGCATTCCAGTCGGATTTTAATTTAATGGTGAGCAACTGTCTAGCGTACAATCGCAAGGACACCATGTTCTACCGTGCAGGCTTGAAAATGCGCGAGCAGGGGAGTATTTTAATAGAGCAAGTTCGTAAAGACTATCCGGAATTTAATCCAATCACTGAAGTGGATTCGGGAACGACGACAAAATCGAGAAAACGCGAGCGGAATAATCGAAATCGCAGTGAATCAGAGTCTCAAACAGCTGAGCGAGAAATAAATAGTAGTGGCGGTGGTGGAAATGGTGGCAGCGGGGGTGTGAATCGTCGAACGGCTGTTTTGTTCACGCGAAAAGCTAAAGCTCGTGCAAGCAAAGGCGAAACTGCGGCCAACGTCGATGGAGAGCAGAAGAAACAGAGTGATAGTTTTCGGGTTTACCGAAGTGGCGGAATTGAGAGTGACATAGGTGAAGGGGAAAGTCAGTCTTCCAGTTGTAGCAGTTGCTCCACAAGTCGTTCAACTACTCCAGATCCTGAGGAGGAAACAGAGGATCAAGATGTCGGGCAAGTTGTCAAGAGATTAAAGGATGATAATAGGAACAATGTGACGGAAAATCGGCTGGAAGCATTGCAGTTAGTTTGGGCTAAATGTCGTGGATACCCCTGGTATCCAGCACTGATTATCGATCCAAACACTCCCCGAGGAACTGTTCATAAAGGCGTGCCTATTCCTGCACCACCCGACGACGTTTTGGCTCTGGCTGTTAACTACAAGGATCCAATATTTCTTGTGCTGTTTTTCGACACTAAGCGCACTTGGTATATTTTATATTATTTTAATTTACAAAAATTATTCTTTTTTATTAATCGGAAAATATTTATCGACAAGGAAAAATCCCTTTAACAATCACGGTAAAATTTATTTTATCGCTTGCGTAAAAACATTGGGACGTAACCTTTTAATTTTTCAAAAAATCTCAATTGCGTATAGTTTTCAAGAAAAAAAATGGCATTTAAAAATCGTTGAAATATGAGTTAAATAATAACCTTTTTTACGTCTTGCTTGCTTGGAATAATTTAAATGTTATAAAATGTACAATAATTCATTTTTTTGTCGACAGGCAATGGCTTCCTGGTGAAAAACTGGAGAAACTCGGTGTATCGCAGGCTCTGGATGATGCAAAATTAATAGAGTCACGAAAGCCAGCAGATCGAAAAGCGGTAAAAAAAGCATATCAAGAAGCACTTCACTACCGTAAGCAGACACACAATGCTGCATTCAATGCCTTGCAGTCTGCATAAATGGTGAGTGAATGAAAAAAAATTTTTTTTTCAATTTTCCTATTTATTCAAAAAAATAATATTTATTACATTTTTCAACAAAAAAAAAATTTTTTCAATTCAAATTTGAATTTCTCAAAATGTTACTTTCGAATCAAGTCTTTCTATTCTCATTACAATGAATTTTGTAAGGAATATAAATTTTTTAAAAAGAACAGAACAACTTTAAATATATAGTATTTAAGTATCCATCTGGAGAAATTTTATTTTCGTATGATTTGAGGTTTAAACTCCGGCTTTATTGCTTCCTGAAGTTCCTGAGCGTACATATCGAGTCGCTGCGTCATCTATGCGGAAAAAAAACAGTATTTAATGCATTAAAACTGCGATAAAACTAAAAATTATACATACTCGAAAGCCCCACTGGTCTTTAACTTGTCTGCAAAAATTGAGATCTAAATCCGTGATCAAAATGCCATCTTTGCATCGACTCAACATAGGAGTACATGTTCCGTCTGGTGCAGTGACATAGCTGGATCCATAAAAGTGCCCAAAATCTTTGTGTGCAGGTGCGCCATTGCCCGAAGTAAATTCATTGGGAAATCGTTCGGTTCCCACGCGGTTAATTGCACACGTATAATAATTATTTGCAATTGCCGCGCAACGGGCTTCAATAGGCCACATAGGTTCTGACAAGCTTCCCACAGTTGCAGAAGGATTGAAAACGATCTGAAATAATTTTTTTTTTTTTCATTGCTAAAGCGCCAGTATTTATTTATTTTTTTTACTTCTGCGCCATTAATGCCAAACATTGTCCAGTTGAGAGGGTGGTGACGACCATAGCAAATATTTATCGCTATTTTCCCATATTTCGTTTCGAAAACTGGGTGGCCCATATTGCCTTCCATGTAGTAGGTTGATTCGTTAAAATCACCGACCCGTGGAATATGGTTCTTTCGATGTTTTCCCAACACCTGACCGTTATCGTCAATTATAACACACGTATTCCACAAAGTTTCCCCGTGATTACTATCTCTCTCCAGAATAGGTGAGATTATTACTATTTGATTTTTCTGGGCCAATTCCGATAAAAATTTTGTTGTTGGTCCGAGTTCAGCGTCTTCGGCGAATTCTACCCATGGATATTTTTCCCTTGTGCAAAATGCAAACGGCATTGCTAAAATAATAATTTTTTTTACTTATGTTTTCTTTTTGTTGGAGTGAACAGAAAATTATGAAATTTTTTGACGTTAAATAAAACAAAATCGATTTTAAAAAATAAATAAATAAATTGTATATTTTAATTTACGATAAAAACAATTCGAAAAACTCGTGTCGCGCGACAACACGTGCATTAGTTGTCGTATAACTGTTTCAATATTTTTTTACTTATGTACAATAAAATTTTAACATGTTTTACTTAAAACTCGACTTGAATATCAGTAAAATCTTACCCATCGTTTTTTGTTTATGAAAAATTCGTTGGATAGAATTTCAAGCGACCCGTTATTTTTTTTACACTTACACGAATAGATTTTCTAATTTTTGTGTTTAAGTCACTAAGTTACTGAGTTATTTCTTAGCAATTATTTAAATTGATAAATACATACTCCAAGCCTCTTGGAGACACAAAATATTGACCTTGGCATCTCCAGCGTAGCTAATATAATCTTTGATTTTATTGTAAATCGCGGCTCTCTGATTGACAATTGTATAATCAGTTGGTAGTACAATAGAATGTTGGATAATCCCTACTCGTACTACACGCCGAGGATTAGTCGATTCAGAAACTGCTAAATCAACAAAGTTATATCCCTGAATATCACAATCATAACTTCCATTGAATTGTTGCAACGTTAAACGCCTGAAAATACAAATTCTTGTCAATATTTATGCAAACATTGTATTAGTTTAATTTCTACTAGGTACTGTTTATCGCAAGAAAAAAAAATTCACTTACGGTATTTCTTTTCCATATAAAATTGATTTTGCCTTTCGTAACTCTGTTCCAGGTAAATATTTTTCAAGTGTATCATGAAGATTGAAGTCCTCCATACTCGACCCAGGTATTAACTTGACTCGTAACTTCTTCCACTGGAATCCGAGTTGATAATGTGTGTAAATGAGGTCGAGCAAATGACTTTCACGTAGATAACTCGCAGAGTTGTCTGTTAACACTGATTATACGGGTTGATGAAAAATAATTCACTCACTAAGAAGATAATTGAATAAGATATTTAAGTATTTATCTTATTCAAAGTAAATTCAATGCAGTTTCGTGTTTATTAATGAACAAAGTCACAGAATTGAGCGACGTCTGGTGGTTAAAATCAAACTACCTAGAAGTGATTGACCTTCCCGATGTCTCTGAACTCTGTGACCATATGTATTCACACGATATCAAAAACATTTTCCATGTATATAATATGAAGGAAGCACGTTTCGCCAAATATGATAGTGCTTTAAAACTGCGCAAACATACGGACTTTTGTTATACCTAAAAAAAAAACAGAAATGTCATTCAATAAACTTTATACTGACCATAGGTAAGCATTAAAAACGTACATATATGGACCATCATTGTGTCAACAAATGAAATTTTTCAAACAGTAAATCATAAAACAAATAATATTTCTTGTTTGAGTGGAATTTGATAAATCTTTTGTGTTCCTTTGCATTGATTTATATTTATCTGACGAAAAATGCTAAAATTTGTCATTAGACTATAATTATTAATGTTAAAACAAAATTTTTTTGTTCTTAGTAACAGTGAAAAATGATCGAAAAATTAGATGTGTTACTTTCAATAGTTTTGTGATGACTTTTTATAATTTATTAATCATCTCTAAAATATATTTTATTAACATTGTCGGTAAATTAGTTCATTTGATGCTTTTTTTCCTTATATGTATTGATACACACAAAAGTAATTATCAGATAAGCCCGTGACGCCTACTTGAAGAAATACAGAGATTTATCCACTGTCCACTCATCACTCTCTTGTGTGTGACAGACAATCGGACATCTTGGACTCTGCCAAGCATGTTTCACAGTGCGTCATTTTTTGTCATTTCATAAAGTCACTTTGTGAATAAAGCTTGCTACGAAAAAGTGTACATAAAAATTTTTTGTTCTCTATCGACTGTCAATTATAAAATACATGCAGTAAGTGATAAGTGCTATCATATTAATTCATTGTTAACAAAGTGATTTTTCCATAAAATAATTTTTTTATTAAAATTACAGAAAAAAAAAAAAACAATTAAAAAAAAAATTTACTTTTCTTTTTCTTCCAACATTACGACTTTGGAGTGATTTTTTTTTTTGCTGTCCTATTTAATTCGTGCGGAAAACGTGGGTGTTTAAATGTATATTTAAATCTTTAACATCTCATTGTTAAAAGTTTTTGAAAAAATGCTTATTTCTTTTAAAATATAATAATATTTTCTTTCATAACATTCTCTGTTGTTGACGTTCAAAAAAAAAAGTTAATATACCTTGATGTATAGATGATGCAATATCACTTAAATATTAATCGCATAACCTCAATTTAATTTTGGAATAATCTGGTTTTTAAATTATACAACGAATCATGCCTATTTTTCTGGTAGGATTGACGCCTGCAGTCACTGCAGTCTTACATATCAAAAGCATGGATGAAACTTCGTTATCAGTTACGGTGCAAGAAGATGTACAAGGTAATGTTAGAATAAAATATTTAATTGAGATGATTGAAGAAATAAACAGGATAATCAGCTGTAAAAATGATTAGAAAAAAATATAAATAATATTATGGTTATTTCTTGTTTTGTATTCAGAAAAAAAAATTCGGGTAAGGGGCCCACATAATATCGATGAAATTGGAAAATATCAACTGATGGTTCTGGTAATTGTTAGTTTTCCATTGTTACTCTCGGCAGCCTTTGCCGTAGGTTATGTTTTCACCGCTGGTGATGTTGATTATAGGTATGTCATTTTTTCATATATATTTTCAGTAAGTTTTCTGACAAACTGAGCGTAAAGTAACTTCAATCGAGATTGTGAAAAATTAATATTTTCATGTGAGAATATGTGTGTAACCCTTTTTTTCATCATTTTCCAGGTGCTTCGTTCCAGAATGCGAAAATTTTTCCGCTCCGATTTGGAATACATCTTGGACTGCGGGTGCAGCACCGAAAAAAATTAATTCTCTTGGTAGCTGTAATCATTTTGTCCCTACAAAGGATGCTTTCGAACCATGTTCTGCCAATTCTTTCACGAACGAAATTCAACAGTGCCATAGCTTCGTTTACAGCCCAGAGGAAAAAACAATTTTAAATGAAGTAAATTAATTTTATATTCTTCATATCCAATTATTTGCAGTTTGATTTATTACTGTTTCAGTTGGATATTGTTTAATGACCCATTTTCTAATTGTTATGATTGATGTGTTGTTCAATTGTTCCAGTGGGACATTACCTGTGACGAGAATAGATGGAAATTATCACTTGTTGGAACGATTAATAATGTGGGTCAGCTCGTTGGATTAGTCTTCGCTGGATATTTTTCTGATAGGTATATAGAACACCTACTTTTAAAACATATTTTTTCGGGTTAAAGCAATATATTTAAAATAATTTACTTCAAAAAACAAAAAATAGTGAAATTGTTTCAGTTGAAATATTAAAAAAAAAATTATTTTCAAGCTTTGAAATTCTGTAATCATAAAAATAAAACAAAAATATCTATAAAAATTTTAAAAGCAAAGTACTTATAGTTAACTAATGTGTAAAAATATTTTCAGATATGGCCGGCGAACTCTTTTGGTGACTGAAACGTTTTGTAGCGCAATTGTTGGAATCATTCAATCATTTTCAGTCAATTATTGGATGTTTCTAATTTTGGAATTCTCGCAATCAGTTACATCTGCTGGAATGTACAGTACAGGATATATTTTGGGTGAGTACAATTACCTTTTACAAAATAATTACTATATAAAAATTTATTTGATAATAATTTTTAATAACATTAATAAAAAATATATGTAATAAATATATTTTCAAAAAAAAAAACGTATTTACGTAGAAAAAAATACATGACAAAAACGAAATTTCAACGAGTATGATTTATTTCAGAAAGAAATTTTTATGTGGGTTGACGCTTTACGCTCGACAGTTCTCATTGCTGCCCTTTCACCCGCCACGTATCAAATAAAAAACTCGCGGTTTGATTTATCAAAGCATAAAGCGCGAAACGTTAAAAGGTGCAGATCCCTTGACATTGACAACTGAATTACTTGTGTAAAGTAATTAATAATTTTAGTATTTTTGACCATTTGGTATAAAAAAAATAATACAAGTTTATTTCTTGCTTTTTATTATATTAATTAATAATACACCTAAAAATGTACAAATAAATTTCCTCGCTAAACGGGTTAAAAGTCACATTTTAACCGCAATCATTGTTTTAACTCGATGTAATCGTTGTTTCAGGCTTAGAGATGGTTGGAGAAAAACGCAGGGTACTGAGTGGAACCATATTATGCTGCATGTATGCTGTAGGTGAAATGCTGCTAGGATTAGTAGCAATGGAGTTGAAATCTTGGAGGAATATTCTCAGGGTGTTTTTTCTACCTGGTTTACTTGCAGTATTTTTACCATATATAATTCCGGAGTCGGTAAGGTACAAGAGCAATGAAAATAAATCAGTACTCAGTATAGTATTGCATTGCATGCCCTCACGCGACCGCACTCGATCTATTCGTGCTGTTATGAGATTTAAAAAAGTTTCTAGCAAAAAAATCATTGTCTAAAAAAATTTTAATGATAGGAACATATACGTTTTCTTTATTTAAAAAAATTATCTTTAACTGTACTGATAATTAGAAATAGTAATAACTGATGTGCAGCGTGTGAGGGCCTGATGATAATTTAATGAATTATATGCCTAATAGATTTTTTTACGCATCACTTTTTTCTCATCGAAAAATATTTTCTAATTTTTAACCAATTTGAGGTAAAAATCAATTTTTTTCTTGTAACACGGCTGTTTTATTAAAAATTATTATGCGTCTAACTCCTTAGATCGAAAACGAGTTAGTATACTTTAAAATTAAAGAAATCGAAATATTCTTAAAAATACATTTACAAATTGTTAAAATGTTTAACCATCACAAATTCTTAACTGCTTATAATCATTTTGTTTTAGTTTTTATTTTGAATTATCATTGTCTTATTTGTTAATTATAAATTGGAAAAATTTTACTTTCCAGGTGGCTTATGGCTAACGAAAAACACGAAGAAGTGGAAAAAATATTGAAAAACATGGCGAAAATCAATGGTATAAAACAATCAAGCCCTCCAATCAGTATATACAAAGAATTAAACAATGGAAATCCACAAATGGTTGGTTATAAACACTGTAAAACATGGGTAATACGTGTAGAAAAATTTTTTTTTTCCAGGAGTCAAAAGTAACAACAAAGGTGCCAGTTAAAGAAGCGCTAGCAAGACCGCGATTACTTGTGAGACTGCTAATGTGCTGTCTGTGTTGGCTCACCAATACGTTCGTATATTACGGACTTTCATTGAACTCAGTTGCTTTTGCGGGTGATAAATATATAAATTTTATCCTGGTGTCTTTTATTGAAATACCTGCTTATTTTTTGAGCTGGTTACTCATTGACTTTGTGGGTCGAAAACCAACTCTAGCTGGCTCATTTTTCTTTAGTGGAATTTTTTGCCTCGGCATTCAATATATTCCACCGGGTAAGTAGCGAGATCAAGAGGTTTTTCGACAGTTATACTTATTTTATTATTTATTTTATTTGCAGATCCTTCCTCGTATTTACCGTTAATGATGTATATGGGTGGTAAAGCATGTATTACGATGGCATTTGCCACAGTCTATGTTTACACAGCTGAGATGTTTCCAACGACAGCTCGACATTTTCTTCTCAGTATTTGTAGCATGACAGGACGGCTCGGCTCAATTTTAGCGCCTCAAACACGACTTTTAGTAAGCTTTGAATATTATTTAATTTTTTTCAAGTATTGCATAATTATTTATTTATAATATTGCAGGCAATTATTATGAAACCACTGCCGCTACTTCTGTTTGGAAGTATGGGAATCATTGCAGGATTTATTTCGTTATTTTTTCCGGAAACCTTGGGTGTTAAATTACCTGATACGATAACTGAAGCGGAAAATATCGGTCGACGTACTGAAGAACCGATATTAAATGCTGATACATGATTTATTTCATAATTTAACAAACGGAGCAATAATGACGCGTATATTCATTTAGATAATAAAATATATTATTCAACAACAAAAATTTGGAGCATCTAATGATTATTCATAGAGATAATATTGGTCACCGAGGACAAGGGCCGTAACGGACGGTCGAAATGACCGATTTTGCATCCCGAGGTAAACATTTACTATTTTTTTATTATAGCGGGAGGAAATAGGGCGATAACATTTCTTTCGAGATTTTATTTTCTTATTATTATAATAAATTATAGTAACCGAAAGTCCCCACTTTACTTTCCCTCCCGCATCAGAAAACTAGCTCGGCCAAAAAAAGTCGTTTTGCTCCCGGAAACGAGGGAGCAAATGACCCCATTTCCGACCTCTATAACGTAAAATAAACTATTAAATAGTAACGCAATTGTAATCGATATATTTCGATATTCCGCGATATATGCTGTCACTAACTTACTATTACACCAAATTCATGTTGAATCACATTAATTGTTGAAATATTAATGTAAGCTTTAATAAGTTTATAATTTTTTTTTCACGTTCTATATGTAGTTTAACGAAAATTTATACATTCTACATCTGTTAGTTTTATGATTTTCAGAAAAATTCAATTTTTAGTATCCAAATAAGTTGTTGGATTAGTTGGATATCTAGACATTGATGAATGCACCCTGGTATTAGATTGCAAAGGAGTAAACTTTTATTATTGATTAAATATTAATAAGCTACAGCTTGATTATAATAATTTAAAAAGCAGGCTGCTACGGATAGATGAATGCTTCACGTGAAATCACAGTAAATAATTCTAGACCGATGGTGTGGTAGTGGTCGCGGGATCTAGTTGAGCATAAATATCCAGTTGTATATCGATACCTGATCCCGGCTTACTAATTGCAGCTACAACAACACTACTGGTTCCCGGGCCACCTTTGATAATAGTTACAAGTGCTTCTGATCCAGGAGCATTAACAGCCTTTACAAGCGTGATAGTTCCTTCAACGTTGACTCCTGAACGAGCGATCGAGGGTTTGTTCGGAGCACCGACCTAAAAATACACATCAAATCCATTAATATAAACAATTAAAGTCAATTCAGACAGTTCTACAGTATTCTAAAAGATTCGAAAATATCATATAAACATTTGTGAACCGTAAAAAAATCGTTTCATTTCGAAAAACTTTTATTTTCAGTTCCTGTGTAAGATTAAAAATTATTATATTACTCTTAAAAATAATTAATTTAGAAAAATCTCAATTCTGAAGATTGATTGAAACTCACCCGTAAAAGTCGTCTGGATGCTACCAGGGTATCTCCATCTTCCCTCCCGCCAACTTCAATGTCATTTGACATTACGCAAAAAATCAATGACGCGCAAACAAGGGTAAAAAACATCAAATTCATTTTCACAGTGTTTTTGTATATTGTCAATCAACGTATTATATGTTCTGATGCTCGTTCATGATTGTAACAACTATTTATACCTTGACGTTATCAACGTGAGTGGGTCATCTCTTCGTAGAAAATTAAATTAAAAAATCATTTTATCTATCATTGACACATTTACGGTTATCTGATTAAATCTTCGTATTTTATAATTTTAAGAAAAATAGAATAACAATAGAAAAACAATTGTGAGTATTGATTATAATCAGGATTCGAAAGTGTTTTGCAATAGGTGCAGGATTAAATATGTCCAAAATCAACATGAGATTTAAATATTTCACGAAAACATTTTTTTTCTTATACTTACAGTCAGAAATGCCAATAAAGGCACACATAAATTTCTAATTACTGGCTGATATCCACAATTTGTTTACGAAGTCTTTGCTTACCCCAAGTCTACACTTGAGAGTTGAGTGTAAAACACACAATATCCATTATGAGATATTATATTTTTATAAACTAACGACAATTATATTTTTTACAAAGCCATTTGACTATAAATTTTATAAAATTGTTATGTAAATACTTGGATAAAGGTGCTATCCATGACTTTTCCTCTTTTACTCTCCATGAAACTGTGATATCTCAGTGACATCATACGAAAAAAAAAAGTAAAAATTTGGCTTAGGACAAAATTATTTGAATTTTAAATTGATATAATAGTTTATAAATTGTCAAATTTTTTTTATAAAACAGTAATACATAAATATTAAAAGTTCGTTATTTTTAAATTTAGTTGCATTTAAAGTTTCAATCAAGTGGAGATTAATTATAGAGATATAAGGATTCTAGATGATAAAAATGCTTGACCAAAAAGGCATGAAAAACCTGAAACATCAGTACGTAGCCAGAGCAAGCTATTAATATACTGCATTGTGGGAAGAAGTGTTCTAAATTCGTCCTGCCCATGATGTCTGTCGTAGAGAAATTTTTCGACTCACTTTTTACTCTGATATTCTCATATGGCAGTTACTGAAGCGATATAGAATTGAATTAACTTAATTCTGCGCATGCTTCAAACCATACCAGGATGATTCTAAAGATTCCACCCACACAATACATTGGTGACGTGTCCTTTTTGTATGTGTAGATATATTTGCTGAGCTGTTTCACAGCAATACACGATAAAGTTTCTCCTCATTCACTACAGAATCACCATCAAGGACATTGAATTCACGGTGCGAGGCTATATCAGAGGGAGGATGATGTCATACTCGCTTAATGTACTCTATAATATGACCCTGCAGTCTTAAATTCTCAAATTTTGCCGATGCAACTGACCTAGTTTGTTTTTCCTCTTAAAAAATTACAAATAATCATTGAATAATAAAAAAAAAAAAAAATGAGAAAAACAGGATTTTTGAGCCTTTTAAAAATTTAAGCCGGCAAAAGTTCACTTTTAAAAAATCATTTTCTGGCAAAACTCTGAGACTTACAAAAAAATGTATTTATTGCATTATTTCAAACAAATTTGGTCATAGTTATTTTTTTGATATCGTGAATATTGAGGAAGATTTTTTGTAAATTGTTGAAAATTTTTTAATTCATGCTACAGAATACGATAGTAAAGATGAAGCTCTGTTGAATTATTATAAAAATCTTGATTAATATTTAATATATTGCAAAAATGAATTGAACCAAATTTGTTTGAAATAGATTTATAAATATTTTTTATTCATACTATTTTTTTGTAAATTTCAGAATTTCACTAGAAAATACGATTCAATTTGGTTTAAGCCTATTGAAGTACTTTTACTCAAGGGTAAATGGGATAAAATATGCGACGATGTAACTGTAATGAGAAAATGTGTAACGAAACTGGTCAGAGAGTAGCTTTGAATCGATTTGTGTGCGTATGTCTCGCCTGGATTTTTCTCGCTGCGCTGACATTGACATACTTTGCATTAAAAGTAGCATCGAGGCTTTTCAAGTCAAGACATAAGCTTGAAATTTAATAAGGTATCGAAAAAAATATTCAATAAGTATTATTTTTTATGCCAATATTTTCAGTGACAAAACTTGGCAGAAATTTATAAAAATTTAAATCCAAAAATTACTATCTAAAATATTTCATATTATTTATTCATTTTTTTTGTTTATTAATTCAGAATTTTGAAGAAAACAGCATAGGAAATTTCTATTTCAATTTTTTTTTCATCTAAATGCAACTGTATTTTGCAGTGAAAATTAAATTATATGTTATTAGTCTGACAGTAAAAACTCTTATCTTTTTGAGACAACGTGTTACTCATCGAATTTTGATCTGAAATATCACCTTATACGCACAAAAGTCAGCCTACGCGATTGTCAAAAGTGATACAAACTACATACCTCGACCTCCTGCCATTACAGGTACATTTCGAAATATAGGTGCATCATAATTTCCCCTTCCAGGTCATTTTTTCCTAAAATTTACAGTTGCAAAATGATGCAAAAACTGACGCCCACGTTTCAGAATATGATATGGTTTAAAGTACGTATTATTTTTCAATATTAAAAAAAGACCTTCACAAAAACTATTTATCATTGTTTTTCGTCAATTTCGGACATTAGTTACGCCTACTACTTATAGCCTTATGCTTAGTCCCATGAAATTCCCGAAGGTTGAATATTAAAAACAATTATATATAGAGTATGCAGGTATTTTTTTTTTATTTCTGCGAAAAAAAAAATAGTAACTACCCTGATATGATCGTATTTGTACAAATAATTATTTAATTCATTTGATATTTATCTTTTGTATAAAAGAAAAAAATACTTCTCACAATTAATTTTTGTAATTTTCAATTCAAAAACGTTTTTTTTTTACAAATTAAATTTTGTATAGGGAAAAAGTTTTATCAAATATGTATGAAAAAAAATTCTCTTAAATTAATAATATCATTTTCCGTCTGATCTATACATATGTGAATTATCATCATATAAAAACAAATGTTATAAGTTTTTATACTTTTTAAATATTCCAGTGTAAAAAATTCTGTTAGGTAAAAAATTAATTATTAAATAATATAAAGTACGATATTTATGCCAATGTCTGATCTGGCGCTGTTCTTTATAAATATTAAGTATGTAGGTTTAAATAAATAAAATTCAAGCATAAACCATTTCACTTATATTTATTACAAAAATTAATTAATTGAAGGTTGGAAAAATAACGTGTAGTGATATATTGATTATAAGTTGATTATTTGTTATTTATTTAAATGAAACTGTATGCAATTATGTCATTATTACACTCACTGATGCCTTTTTTGGATCAATTCAGAAAAAGTGTATCATCAGATGAAAATGGATTATGATTCATTTCATCTGAATTTAATTCGTCATCGTCATTTATATTAGTTTATACTCTGTTTCATGCTTAAAAAAATTGTTTTCTCATTTATTTATATACATTTATAATTAATACTTCGTGGTATAATTGGCGAATAAAAAAATTTAGATTAAATGTAGAATAGAACTATATAAAGCGGCAACTGCTCCAAACGAGAACATTCCATTGCGGGGAGAGTAGGTAGAATCGACCGAACACGCCCGAACATTACCGAACACCCACTGCCCCCTTCACGAATGTATTTAAGGAGGAATAGTCGCGGTGCGTCCCCCATTCCTCATATAGAGTTCCCAGTGTGCAAATTGCATTCTCCAAAGCAAATTTATACTCAAGTCCTGTTCAGTGAACTTGCGCGAGTGCAACAGATTGTGTAACAGTTTTGAAAAAAAAATTTTTTGAGCATTAAAATGGCCGACAGTGGTATCAAGCGTAACATTCCCATTAAATTGGGCGACTTCAGCGTTATTGACAGCGAATTCTCCAACATCCGAGAACGCTTTGACGCCGAAATGAGAAAGATGGAGGAGGAGATGTCGCGATTCAGGAGTGAATTGATGAACCGTGAAAGTAACAACTTTTTCAAGACTACTTCTAGGTAATCTTCAATTTTTATTATTAACCACATTTTTTATTTCAACCTTTCAGTCACCTTGTAATTAATATCTGCCAGTTGTTAGCATCGAAGCATATTCTTACAAACGAAAAAAAAAACCAACCTTAAATATTTATCTTCGAAAAAAAAAAACATTTTTTTTAGGTTAACAAAGCGTATAAATAGACACTAATTTTTTTAATATCTCTTGACGATTGTGAGGTTTTTTTTTTAGAATTAGAAGTTAAGTAATGTGGATGCATTCTTTGAAATCATTTTCTTTTTTTTTTTTATTTTAATCAGTCATTAAAGAAGCACGTTAATTGATGCACAGTGTTTTATACGTATGAAAATATTTGGCAGTAAACCAAAAATGACTAAGATCCAGAAGCTAAGTAGGAGACTTTTTGGCATAGTACAAAGGGAGCGGGTACTTATATATGAAATTACGTCAACAGCTATGAATATCGTTGCGGGAGAGCAAAATTCGAGGTTCATCGAGGAAGATTTGTACAAGAGTATCATTACTAAACTCCATTAAACTAGTAAATATGGGCGCTCATGTATAAACCGGGAAAGAATCTAGTCCATTGATCGTCAACAATTTTTTTTCCACTCCAGCTGACTACGCAAGTCCCACAGTCCTCTCTTATCTTTTTAATTAAACATATACCTAATAAAACAAAAATTTTTCTATCACTATCAAGTGTCTTCTTAATTCATTTTTTTATCAATGTGTGTTCATGCTTTTCTGTTTATCACTGTAGTCAGATATTTATAAGCGTTCAATCACTATTATTGAAAAAAAAAAAAAACTCGGAAATTTTTAAAAACATTTGACAATGTACATTCTATGGTCAATTTTAATTGTTTAGAAAATTTCATGCTTCTAGTCTTCATTTTTTTCAAATATTTTTTGGTGCTACAAAAATTATTTTCCATAAGTAAATTAATTTTTTTTTTTTTTTTTTTTATCAAGTTTAAGAGTAAAATTGTTGAATTTTGAATTATCTTTCAAAATTTTCTAAATCTAAATTTTAAATCAATCAAATATCAGTAAAAAATCATAAAATCATGCGGTTATAAATATTTTTATAAATATATTTGGAAGTTCAGAGTATATGCATAAAATAATGTTTGCAAAATGCATTTTGAAATGATATATTCAAATGAATTTTTTTGTTGATCTTTAAACTCATATCTTCAATGTCAGAACGATTTAATTTTGTTGATGACGTATTCTTCATGAATACTTGAGCGTTTCACGATGACAAGCGAAGCCTTTAAAAGTCGTTATATAGTCATAGGAACTTCATTACGTCAGTTATAATGATTTTTCTGTTTAATTTTGTCATTATGACGAATATTCTCTTATGAATAATTAATAAACATCACAAAACTATGAAATTTGATCTTTGAAAGTCTCCAAATATAGGCACACTACATATAGTTGGAAAATTGTTTATCCCCACTTTTCCGTTATTTTATCATTACTCGTATACCTTTTGCGCAGTCATTTTTATAACATCGCTGTAACTGGACGTTCTGTGCTGCTCATCACTTCCGCACTGTTTGGCGTAGGTGTGAATTAAGTTTATACCACGCCTAATCTGGGTACATATAAAACAAAATCAAAATTAGATATTTCCCGTGAATAAGACCGTGGTAAAGAAAGAGCATGATGCTGGATGAAAATCTGTACCCACCACGCCACAAAACTGTCATTCAATACCGGTGCGTAATTAATGCAACAATATTGCGCAATTTATTTTCACGTACCTTACATAACTATTTTGCAAGGAATGGCATCATGATGCATCGTTACATTTATTTCACTCAGCATGATTGGTTATACACCGTTATTTTTATACTTTTTAACTTAAAGCAAACGATATTTTATACAATACACATACGTATCTGTTTGTTATTTCAAAACTCTTTCGAATGAGTATAACCAAAGTAACACGTTAGTTTATTTTCTACAAAAATGATAAAACTTTTATTTTTATTCTAAAGTCTCTATTTATGAATGAGATCTTAATTGCTATGTCTATTTCATTGATAAATATTTGTTTATATGATTCAGTGTGTTATTTTAGAAATAAATTATCTCATTAGTCAGTAGAAACCTTTAAATATAGTGTGCTTAGTTTATTATAGTCTCCGACGTTGCAATACAATTTTATGTAACCAATTTAAAACTATTAAATCAAGCAATTTAAGCGGTTAAGAGTTATTCAATTAATCCAAGTTTATCGTGATCAGATTAATTATCATCTTAAACTCGGATGTTAAATGTGATCAAGTGAATTATTGAGAATATAGAATTTCAACCAGAGTTTTTTTTTATTTTTTAGTAAATAATGTTTTTATTTCATTTTTTTTCTTCATCATAAGTTGATGGATGTTTCGCGGCATTTTAACAATTAATTGAAACTGGTTCGTCCATCGCGGTGTTCCCTTGCTCGTATATATCAGAGCGAACTATTATAATTTTTTATACTCTGTCGGTTGCTCTATTATTATAGCTGTAAATCCAGTTCTCAAACACTCTATGTTACTTCTTTTAATTCCAATGGAGACTTATTTCCTCCACCCATCATGCCTCTCCATCTTCCTCTTAGTATATATGTATGTACGTGCCCACACTTACTCCTACCGCTTAGGATCGTACTTTCTGAGGTCACCATCAATTAAATTTCACACTTTCTCAAAAGTTATAACTAATAACTATTGTTAACTAAAAGACATACATTTCTAATGCAATTTTCGATCCATTTTTTCATGATAAAAGTGAGATTAAGTATTGAGTTTATTTGCCTTAGTTATGTGCATCTAATTTTGCGACTTCATCAACCGATTTATATACTTAAGCGTATGGATCATTAAAATTTTCACCAGCGTTTTAGATAAAATATTTAAAGAATTTACAGACAATAAATCTTCAATCTGCAATAATAGCGTCTATACTATGATTATAAAGAACGGAAGAGAAAGTATAAGAGAAGCAGGCGGATCTTCACGATTTCCTGTACTCTTAAAACATTTTGCTTTAAAATAGTTCTATACCTTCAGAAAACATTAAAATTATTTAAATATAACTTTAAACTATATTTTTCACATTAAAACTGCTAAGATCTATTTTAATTTCTGCATTCGTTTTATTTAAACTTAAATAATTTACCAGACAAATTTATATTTACTGTTCTTTATAATACAAGACTTCAATAAAGAATACTAGATTATTTAAGAATATTAAAATTTTATAGTGCAGTCGAAGTTATATTTTAAGAATGACCTTTTGTAACCTTTAATCGCAAGAGGTCATCGGCCTCGTTCAACTCACTTTATAGACTAATCCGGCAATATTTCTTCCGGTTATGCCTATACTTAGTTTTTTATGATTCTATTGTCAGTGCGAAAGCGTCCATTAAATATATCGGTTGTTATTTGTTTTTTAAATTTGTTAATTAAGTATTTCTATAAGTGAATTTAATGGAAAAATTGGCGCTGTTAATGTTGGCACTTGATTAGTGATTAACTGCTAAAACTATCTCTTATACTATCCCATCCCAGCCGACATCACACGAGCAGTACTGAGCATCGCACCTCAACAACCTCAAAGACCGAAGGTTGGGATAAGCACGATTCCACCGTGCCGCCAATGCGTTCCGCGTTCGACAAGACGTTCTCCTCCAGGTGACACTTTAAACCATTCACCAAATCAAAAGAGATGACAAGACTTATTTGTTGACCATCACAATCACCGTTTCAATTCTTAAAAAAATCGTAATATATTTATTTAGTTATCAAGAAGGTCGGAGCGAATCTACAAGAAATGTTTAAAAATGTATTACACATTTATAACTAAAGTTTCAAAATCATTCAACTGTAAATTGCTTAAATTGCGGGCATTTTAGGAAGCGTAAGTGAAAAAAAAAATTTTAGACACTTCTTTGAATTTTAAATAGATTGCTCCAATCTCCTAAAAAACATCAGAGTTAAACGGGGTACCAATGAAAAAAAAAATTTTTTATTGATAAAAGACATATTGCAACATGTAATTTTTGTAATTCTTCCAAACAAAAAAATATCCCGTATCCCGTTTTACTCCCATCTTCACTGAGAACTATTTTTTGTTATTAGTTTTATCTTAGTTGTAGTTGTTTATCATTGTTAATCATATTTCTTAATGCGTTAAAACACCTATTTATGCACAATGCATTCACGGCTGATAAAAATGAATGTTTTCAAATAGTTTGCTTAAGCTAGCATATAGTTCTATACACGCAAACTTTATTATTTGTAGGTATTTAGGTTGATAAAATTGATTAACGACCAGAATTGATTTATTCTCAGTTTTTTCGATGATATTTTCGAATAAAACACTTATAAACTTCCATTATTATTTCATAAAATGATAATGTGACTCTGGAATGCTTGTTTTTACTCCTCTCGTGTACCAATAAAGCAATTTATGGTTGCTAGTACAATTAAATTTTAGTATAGAAAGTAAATAATGTACTACAAAAAAATTTATGGGTATTCAGTTAATTTTACAAATAATAAATTATATTAATCATGTGTGTATTTAAAACTCACTGGAAAAATTTCACTTATTCACACATTTGTACATGTAATTTTAATTTTGCTATTTGTCTGCGTAGATTTTCTTCAGTTTTTTTTTTTTCATGTCAAACAAATGTTGATCATTTTGTTTGGTAAATTTTTTTGCTAATTTCATTTCATTTCTTCTAATTATTTTTTTTTTTTTTCAGCTCAACCACGCAACAGAGTACTCAACAAAACAGTTCGCTGATTCCACCACAACATGATTCTCGTACCTGGCTAGACGGACTCAACAGTCCACTTATTCAAGATGAAGGAGACAACAAAATGCTGAAATTACGATTCGACGTCTCGCAGTATACACCCGAGGAGATTGTCGTGAAGACTGTGGATAACAAACTTTTGGTATGATCATAAAGATACTTAACACACTCCTGAAAATTGATTTTCTATTTTTAAAAGCACTCTCATTCGACGATAAATTTTTTAACCGTAATTCAACGAGGTCACCAAACATCAATTATACTTTTTCCTACTCAATAGCATCAAAGCAAGCATTTATACACTTTGACTGAGTTCATTAACTACCATAAATTAGTAATTCAAGAGATATCCAACTAATAATTTACTTAAATCGATCGCGTGAAGAAAACGAGTAAAATCGTACGTTGTTCACGCTAAAAATATTCGAAAAACCAATTAAAGACATAATAGCGGATCAATTACATAAGTAACAATTTTTTTCGTGCAAATTAATGTGTTGATAAGCTATAACATAACCATTTTATTTATATATATAATGGAAATCCCAAGAATAGTTTTTTTTTTCTACTCCAGTTCGGGAATTTTTGTCTAGTGCCCGGCACAGAAGAAACCAGAGAATCAGAGCTTTTTCGCCGTTGGTTAGTACTGACGATCCAGAAATAGTTGGTCTATAAATAATCAGTCTTCTCGCGCATTCATGACGCTACCCGATCAGCTAAGTTCAATTCCCATTGCAAATTACGTTTCAGATCATATTTAAAAACTAAAACAGTAGCTTATAATGCCATGAAGAAAATTGAAATTATCAAATAAATTAAAAATTCACTTCTCGTACTGATACTATGACGTTGAAACCCTGAATACAAGTTTTATGGATATTTGGTGGAATGACCGACCTCTATTTGTTACATACCTGCCAACAGAATTTGATTGGTTTTAATTAAAAGTGCGATTTTCGACTTTTAAGGCGCTTTTGTCGAATCACTGGATCGATTAACCATAAAAACGAGTTCTGGTGCATAAATTCGAGTATATCGTGCACAAGGTTTGCCCTGTATTGAGGTCAAACCGTAAAAGTTCACGTTCCAGGAGCAGCAATCTCCGGAATTGTCATCGAGGTCGAGGTTTTATAATTACAATCGCGATCACTTACATTTTCATACATGTCTTTTTACTTTCAAACCTCTGTGTCAAGGAAAAAACACCATAAAATAATTATCTATATCAGCTGTGATGTCTACAAGTCCAGAACTAACTATCTATAATTTTTTTGCTTTTGATTTTGTCGTCAGTGAACTGAATAATTGATGTCTTCTCTCCTTGATGCGTGACTGTTTGTCACCTACATTCAAGTCACTAATCACAAATCTGCTCTTAGCATATTCATTAGATACATTTTCAAGTTCTAAGTATTTAATTTGACTGTTGAACGACCACTTTTTGTTGGAATTTATTAAAAAATTCAAATCTGCGATTCGTTATAACCAAAAATTATTACACGAGAGAACTATTACAGCAATAAAAATTACTAGTTACTTATTAAATACTGATTTTAGTATTTTTTTTACGCTACTTTCTATTCAGATTGTTGGCCAAAAATAGCGAATTTAGGTCGTCTCACATTTTGCCCAGAATTCATTGCATTAGTTACTCACTCGCTTGTCGTACCGACGAATAATCTCTAAAACCAGCTGTACTAACATTCAAATCATGTTCCGGAATAAATGTAAACGAGTAATTGATATTCCAACATAAGAAAAAATTTATAAATTAAAAAATAAATCATTTCAGTTTGCAATATATTCAAAATAAATACATGATTCAGAAAAAAATAATCATTTGTGCACTAATGCATGCTTGCAATTTATGTTGCAATTGAAATTACGAATCTGCGCATGTTTTTGCATAATTGCAGCGATTTTATACATATACAGTATAATAGAATACATTACTCGTTGGACGTTTGAGTGAGTCATACAAATCCTGTTTCTTGGTCGATAGTCTTCTTCTTTGCATTCACAAACACATGGATATACAGAGTGTAAGAACAAGTTTTTGATTTTATACAAAAGCAGATGTATATTCTAAAATATACATACGAAAAATGACACTTTCATTTTTAATATGAATATGCCAATAAAATTGAAGAAAAAAAAAAATTCATATACATCTTTTTAATCAATGAATGTTTGTAATACTTTTAGGTTCATGCGAAGCACGAGGAAAAAACGGAGAGTAAATCAGTCTACCGGGAGTACAATCGCGAATTTTTGCTGCCAAAGGGAACAAACCCAGAGACAATCAAGTCATCACTCAGCAAAGATGGTGTTCTGACGGTTGAGGCTCCGTTGCCGGCACTTGGAGCTGGCGAAAAATTGATTCCTATTGCACACAGTTAAATTAGAACCTAAAACCAGCGGTTTGACATTTTATTTTCCATGTTCAATCCTATAATTGATATTATTTTCGTTTTTAAACATTTCGAATCTCATTATTTTATCAAAAGTTACAAGCCCTCAAAGCCCGAAAATTTGCTATTACAATTTTTACTTAATGTTCATTTGATTTCTGATAAATAAAATTAACAGAACGATGAACCTGACAGAAATATATACACAGAAATACATATATGTATACAGTTTTAAATAGTCAGATTTTTATCACACGTTTTTCTTCCTTTTGATATAAAATTTAAAATCGATTTAGATGAAATTTATATGCATACAATCTAAAAGCTTTATTCAATTTATATAAATTTTATTAAATTATCAACAAATGTGCTTTAAGGCTACAGAAATATTGAAAGTGAAAAAAAAAAAAAAAAATTAATTAATTATAATAAATCTTTACACAATTAAACTAAGTGTATTTATATTAAATCACTAAAAAAACACAACGCCTAAACAGCCATGATCATTACGTAATGTAATAAATTATTAAATGTCTTCAAAAATGTATGAATTATAAATAAAGATAAACGAATAAATTTAGCGTGCAATAAAAATTCAAATCAATTGAGTTTAAAAAAAATTAATAACTTCATCATTGTAAGTATTTTTATCACAGTATTATATATATTTTATTAACAAAATATTTTCACATCTTATTTACAATAATAATAGATTGATTAGCATTATAAAATTCATAATTTTTTTTTATCTTAACGAAATATTGCTTCCGGCTGGAAATATTTCGTTACAAAATAATATTTACAATTAATAATTAGAAAAAAAAATATAATAATGCGTAAACAATGAGTGTATAATTCAAAAACATATATCAGGTTGTAAAAAACCGACTATTTTTGTTTTTTAACCTCTCATATCAAAAAATCATAGTTTATTATGAAAATTTATTAAACGATCTCTAAACTCAATTAGATTTTTTTGTCTTCTAATAAAAAACAACATATAAAATCATTATAAAATTTTCAACTGTCGAAGAGTATACTAGCAAAAGACAAAAGTCCCTGATTTTAACCATGATTTTAATTAATAAAAATTTTTGAAATTAAAAAATTAGGATAAATGTATAAATTTTATGTACTCGGAATTTCGGCAGAAAATAACGAAGAATCCGAAGTGCTAAAATAATATTTGCCTTCTCGAGCAATTCGGAGCGCCTGCAAAACCGCCACAGTATCGAGTTCTTTTTGATTAGGTTTTTCATTGTCCAGACAAATTTCTGCAGCTCGTTTGCCAAATGGTTCCAAAACTTTAACTCTGTAGTCAATAACCGTAGACACTGGATTTCCAGTTAATCTTAAATTTTCTAAGCAAGGAAGAGGCCCAATGTTTCTGACTTCTGCAATATTTTCTATCCGATTGCAGCTCACATCCAATCCCTCAAGTGAATACAATTTAGAAAAACTGGACAGCGATGTTAATTGATTTTGTGACATATCAATGTAGACAATATTTCCAAGTTTTGTATACAAATTTTCTGGCAGGCTTCGAAAATTGTTCGAAGCCAAGTGCAATTGTGACAATCGTGGCAGCAACGTTACATTTGATATTTCACATAGACAATTATTATTCAACATTAATGTTTCTATGTGAGGCATTAATTTTATTGCTTCGTCGATAACTTCAATACGATTATCACTCAGATCTAAATAGGTCACTTGTAGCCAAACGTGCGAATCATTTGCATTGTCAATGGATTTATGAACTTCTTCACACATTGCTAACTCGACAAAATTTTTTAATTGCGTGTGATGAACTTCAAGATTTTTTACAGTGTCCCGTAAATTTCCCATTCCATAAATTTTATTTACTGGATAATAATTGATAACTAGAGTTTCGATATTTTTAAAAGTCGACAGCTCAATAGACAAAGATTGAGGAATTATATTGCTAGTCCCATAAAATTCTGTGTTGCCTTCAATAATCAGACTTTTCAGCTGTGAATTAAAATCCAAAACGTGACTAAAATCAAATTTTCTATCCATTACTTCTAAAAGTGGACATGGTTGCTTCAATCGTTCGCTAATTGCATACAGCTGTATAAAAATAAATTAATATTATACATAATTATAAGAAAAAACCATCGTAAAAATAAATAATTTAATACACATACCTGAACTGGAGTAAATGTATATTTTTTCGTAGTTTGTAAAAGTGAATTTCCTTCCGTAAAAAATTGTAAAGCCATATTTTGAAGCAGAAAAAATATATCATAGACATGTAAATCTAAAAAACAGGCAAAATCCTTTGGCATAGTTTTTTTGAGATAATTGTAAGCAGAATTCAAGTAGACCTCTAAACCAAACCGTCTCTTTTCCACAAATGCCTCACTTTTATTTCGTATGAGTTTTTTCGGAGGTAAAAGATCTTTTTCCAAACAATGCTCATTTACAAGGATTTCATGAAGCTCAGCAAATTCATTGTATCGGTGCTTCAATGTCCAAAAAACTTCACCAATTTTAACCTCAATCAGGTAATAGGTCACACCATCCAATGTTTCAAATGACGGTATTTTAATTTGAATATTTTCCTGATGAAGCAAGAGACAAGCCATTGTTTATCAAAATGTCTGGATGATTCAAGAGAAATTATCACTCTGTCCTAATAAAATCTAATAAGCCTATAATGATAATTTTCCAAGAAGGAAAATGCCGAGATAAAAGTTGTTGATTCGAAGATTGAGATATTTTTCACTTTAACAAACTTTGTTTATAAATATTTTCCATCAGCTGCTTTTGACAATTAAGTAATTTTTAACTTTTAAGCGTTGCCTCAACACTGTCAACTTGATTTCTTTTACAGTAAATCCATACTGCCATATTTAGTTAATAAAAACTTTTATAAAATGTATAATTGTAACAATAACATGGATAATTCATCGGCTCAACCCTCGTATGTGACAAGGAGATAAGCGATGGAAAACAAAGAGCAGTAAACTTGATAAAAATTTAGGATGTATTGTCATGCACACATTCTTGACGCCGTCACTCTCAACGGCGTCAAGTGTGCTCGGAAAGGCTAAAGAGTGCTTAGTTGAGCAGTCAGCGGTTCTCAGAATTATTATTATTCTAAACAGTTAAAGATGTCGTCGAGAGGTTATATCCTGTCCTTTATTATTATTATTCCTACCCTAATTTCAGCAGGTCCTTGAAATTAAAAATAATAAGTGAATTATGTCCTTGCATCTGCGTCCTTGCCAAATTCGACTTTGATCCACAGTAACAAAATTAATTGCTTTCTTCTTCATTTAAATTGAAAAAAAAATAATAATTTTACTGCGTTAAATTTATAAAAAATATTTTTTTTGAATGAACGAAATGTGTTCTTTATATATAAGCGAATATTTCATTCGTTATCAAGTTGCACAATAGTCTTTGAGGTAGAGTGCTCGCCCAAAGACCCAGAAGTCGCGGGATCGAATCCGGGTGTTGGTAGTTTTTTTTGTTCTTTTTTTTTATTAGCATTATTTACTTTATACATCATTTTCCATGCGATATAACAATTAATCTACTTTATTTAAGCATTTACGTAACGCTTGAATGATCAAAAATTTTTTTTCTTTAAATTTAGTTTTTTAGAAACTGTGGCTACGGATCGATAGTTACAAAAAATTTTATTCAACATTTTTTATAGCAAATTTGATTCCCTACAATTTATGTGGAATTCATTTACGCGATATCTTGCGTATTTACAGAGTTATCACAAAAAAACTAAAATTGATTTAGGTTTTTTAAAGATAACTTGATAAATAAAGGAGTAATCGACAAATGTTACTCTTTATAAATTGTTGAAAATCAAATTTTCTACAAATTATGTTCGGTAAAATTTTCTGTAGCTCTCAATCTGTAGCCAGAAAATTCAAAAAACTGGATTTAAAAAAATATTTTTTTCTCCTGATTAATGGCAATTAATTAGTCTAATTATTAATTATATACAATAAAAAGTACTTTAAGCCACGAAATTCACGTTGTTTAAGTGTTTTTTCGACGTTTGAAAAATCTGAACTTTTTTTAAACAACCAAAATAACGCTAATCTCATGGATTAAACAACTTTTTATCTTACATAATTAATAATGCAACTAATTAACTGCCTTCAATCACGAGAAAAAAAAACATTTTCCGAAATTCAGTTTTTTGCATTTTCCGGCTACGGATAAAGAGCTACAGAAAATTTTACTCGACATAATTTGTAGGAAATTTAATTTTGAATAATTTATATAGAGTAACATTTTTCGATATCTGCCTTATTTCGCGAGATATCAGGGAAAAACGAAAAATCACGATTTGCGACCGCAGCGCCGCCCCGTGGTAAATTGCAGAACTAAATTTTCCATGAAAAATTCGTCGATTTGCCTGAAAAAATTAGTTCCGCAATTTACCGCGTGGTGACGCTGCGGTCGCAAATCGTGATTTTTTGTTTTTCCCCGATATCTCGCGAAATAAGGGAGATATCGCAAAATGTTACTCCATATAAATTATTGCAAATTAAATTTCCTACAAATTATGTTGGATAAAATTTTCTGTAGCTCTTTATTCGTAGCCGGAAAATGCAAAAAACTGAATTTCGGAAAATGTTTTTTTTCTCGTGATTAAAGACTTCTTCTTGGTGTAGTTATTAATTATATACAATGATAAGTTGTTTAATCCGTTAAATTAGCGTTATTTTAGTGTTTTAAAAAAGTGAAGATTTTTTAGCGTCGGAAAAACACCAAAATAACGCTAATTTCGTGGCTTGAACAACTGATTATGGTACGTAATTAACAATTAGACTAATTAACTGCCATTAATCACGAAAAAAAAAACATTTTCCGAAATTTAGAAAAAACGCAAAAGACCGATGCGTAATTCTCGATGTCTTTTAATTACTCAACATAATTTATAGGAAATTTAATTTGCAATAATTTATATAAAGTAACATTTTGCGATATCTCCCTTATTTCGCGAGATATCGGGGAAAAACAAAAAATCACGATTTGCGACCGCAGCGCCACCACGCGGTAAATTGCGGAACTAATTTTTTCAGGCGAATCGACGAATTTTTCATGGAAAATTTAGTTCTGGAATTTGTCACGGGGTAGCGCTGCGGTCGGAAAACATGATTTTTCGTTTTTCCCCGATATCTCGCGAAATAAGGCAGATATCGAAAAATGTTACTCCACATAAATTATTAGGAATTTAATTTCCTACAAATTATGTCAAGTAAAATTTTCTGTAGCTCTTTATCCGTAGCCGGAAAATGCAAAAAACTGAATTTCGGAAAATGTTTTTTTTCTCGTGATTAAAGGCTTCTTCTTGGTGTAGTTATTAATTATATACAATGATAAGTTGTTTAATCCCTTAAATTAGCGTTATTTTAGTGTTTTAAAAAAGTGAAGATTTTTTTAGCGTCGGAAAAACACCAAAATAACGCTAATTTCGTGGCTTAAACAACTGATTATGGTACGTAATTAACAATTAGACTAATTAACTGCCATTAATCACGAAAAAAAAAACATTTTCCGAAATTTAGTTTTTTGCGTTTTCTGGCTACGCATTAAGAGCTACAGAAAATTTTACTCAACATAATTTATAGGAAATTTAATTTGCAATAATTTATATTAATTTAGTTTTTTGCGTTTTCTGGCTACGCATTAAGAGCTACAGAAAATTTTACTCAACATAATTTATAGGAAATTTAATTTGCAATAATTTATATGGAGTAAGATTTTGCGATATCTCCCTTATTTCGCGAGATATCGAGGAAAAACGAAAAATCACGATTAGCGTAATTTATATGGAGTAAGATTTTGCGATATCTCCCTTATTTCGCGAGATATCGAGGAAAAACGAAAAATCACGATTAGCGACCGCAGCGCCACCACGCGGTAAATTGCAGAACTAATTTTTTCAGACAAATTGACGAATTTTTCACGGAAAATTTAGTTCGATAATTTGCCGCGGGGCGGCGCTGCGGTCGCAAATCACGATTTTTCGTTTAATTTTTTCAGACAAATTGACGAATTTTTCACGGAAAATTTAGTTCGATAATTTGCCGCGGGGCGGCGCTGCGGTCGCAAATCACGATTTTTCGTTTTTCCTTGATATCTCGCGAAATAAGGGAGATATCGCAAAATATTACTTGGTCGCAAATCACGATTTTTCGTTTTTCCTTGATATCTCGCGAAATAAGGGAGATATCGCAAAATATTACTTCTCATAAATTATTGCAAATTAAATTTCCTACAAATTATGTCGAGTAAAATTTTCTGTAGCTCTTAATCTGTAGCCGCAAAATGCAAAAAACTAAATTTCTAAATTATTGCAAATTAAATTTCCTACAAATTATGTCGAGTAAAATTTTCTGTAGCTCTTAATCTGTAGCCGCAAAATGCAAAAAACTAAATTTCAGAAAATGTTTTTTTTCTCGTTATTAAAGGCTTCTTCTTGGTGTAGTTATTAATTATATACAATGATAAGTTGTTTAATCCCTTAAATTAGCGTTATTTTAGTGTTTTAAAAAAGTGAAGATTTTTTTAGCGTCGGAAAAACACTAGTTATTAATTATATACAATGATAAGTTGTTTAATCCCTTAAATTAGCGTTATTTTAGTGTTTTAAAAAAGTGAAGATTTTTTTAGCGTCGGAAAAACACCAAAATAACGCTAATTTCGTGGCTTAAACAACTGATTATGGTACGTAATTAACAATTAGACTTAAAAGTGAAGATTTTTTTAGCGTCGGAAAAACACCAAAATAACGCTAATTTCGTGGCTTAAACAACTGATTATGGTACGTAATTAACAATTAGACTGATTAACTGCCATTAATCACGAAAAAAAAAACATTTTCCGAAATTTAGTTTTTTGCGTTTTCTGGCTACGCATTAAGAGCTACAGAAAATTT